>JAVRXN010000005.1:61642463-61944963 GCA_033556935.1 Timema podura | reverse complement strand
CTCGAGGGAAGGGGGGTACGGGAAAATAGGGGATTACAATGTCTCTCAAACATTATATCTGGGAATATTACTGTCAGGGCTCGAGGGAAGGGGGTACGTGAAAATAGGGGATTACAATGTCTCTCAAACATTATATCTGGGAATATTAGTGTCAGGGCTCGAGGGAAGGGGGGTACGTGAAAATAGGGATTACAATGTCTCTCAAACAATATATCTGGGAATATTAGTGTCAGGGCTCGAGGGAAGGGGGGTACGTGAAAATAGGGATTACAATGTCTCTCAAACATTATATCTGGGAATATTACTGTCAGGGCTCGAGAGAAGGGTGGTACGTGAAAATAGGGAATTACAATGTCTCTTAAACATTATATCTGGGAATATTAGTGTCAGGGCTCGAGGGAAGAGTGGTACGTGAAAATAGGGGATTACAATGTCTCTCAAACATTATATCTGGGAATAGATACTTCACACTATATAATACTACCTTAAGTACCTGGAGCTTCCTGGGATAAGGTTTTTAGTTTAATGATTCTAGTTAATTAAACTATATAATCCACATTTTGAAATTACGGTTTTAGGATGCACATGTTTATATACAGTGGCTAGTAATTTTTAGAATTTCAGACCACTGCTTGAGGTAGATAGATAATGCTCATGAAAGAAAAACAATGTGTTTGGTGTGGCTATTATTTCAGACCGACAAATTTAAATCTGATAACATAGTGGATAGTTTTTTTTTACATAAGTTTGGGAAATTTAGAGATTCCCCATTTCACCAACCTCCACTTGTAAATTTTTAATTTTAAAGATTTTTGGGGGGTATTTGTCCTTTTACATTCATGTTATTTTTTAATTTTCCATGTCTACTAAAAGTATACAGTGGCTTGGGCATGACTGAGCAACAAACTAAAAGAGACAACATTTCATGTACCGGTAATTATATTAGTATGATTCAAGCTTTATAATAATCTTGGTTTTTGAGCTATAGCACCCACACGCATACATGCATTTTTTTTCAATTTGGGCTTAGTTATTATTATGTTTATATTTTGGAACCATTAAAATACACTAAGCACAAGTTGAGAAAATGACAAAAAGTAGTGTTTTGTAGCCTCAATTTTGAAACAAAATGGCAGACATAATTTGTAATTAGCCTATATGTTAACCCGACGTCCAATTTAAACCCACGCGAAGTTTTAACAGCCTAATCAAAAGCTTCGGTGGCCACATGATCTAACACACTACTACTCTCACAGCAAACTAGATGGCCGTTGACGGGGAGATCAAGGTTCGAATCCCGGTTGGGTGTACTGATAGTGGTTTTCCAAAATTGTTTTCCACTTTCACTCCACGCAAATGCGGGTACACTTCTTATCTTTAAACTTCCTAATCCATTAACCATTGTTGTAATTAGTACAGTTCTTTTGATTTTATTATATTATTTTCTGGTCTATTCTGGTGTTTAGACTGCCTTTCAATGGGAGAGTTCATCTATTGGTCTAAATATTTAGCTTGTAAATGTAAGCTCAAATCAAATAAATATGTTGAATGTAACCAATGTGTAGTTTTATTTGTTAAATAAACACGACTTGCCTACCAATTTTAATACAAACCAGACAACAAAAAATATAATTTCTCTTTGGATTTAAGATTAAATATATTCTGTAATTTACTTCTTGGATTGCAGTTGATTTGGAGATCAAGTGAGACAAAAAAAGATTTATACATTAAAATAGGAGAGTAAAACGATTTACAACATGTTTTAAAACAGAATGTTTAATAAAACATAAAAGTTTTTGGATTTTAATAGAAAAAATCCATTATTTTTAAACAGACATCCAATCTATATCCATGCGTAATTTCAAAACAATCGATAAAGTGAATTGGGCATGTTTGAACAACATAGAAACACACATACACTATTATTATTAGGTGTTCTGTCTTACGACATGATCATTCCTTTTGTCAGTGAACTTTGACCGCCAATGCACCTTGTCCCTTGCCTCTTTCAGCTCCCAGAATTTTCTTCTTTCCTACAATTAATCTAGTATTTGAATCTTCTTTCTTCCTAAGCATTCATTATCCTCAACGTTTCCTTCTATGACGTCGTGCAGAAAACAGTTCCTCTTAAGGATGTGTCCAATCCAGTTTCCTTTGCCAACAGACTTCCCAGGTACTTGAACAGCTCTATGTTTTCCAACTCCTTGTTTTCAATTTTGATTTGCAGTGGCTCTTAATTTTTTGAGATCACCATCAGTTTTGACTTCTCACTGTTAATCTCCATGCAACATCTTCCCCAATTTCCATTAGCTGGTACATCATTTCCTGCAACTCTTCTTTATTTCTGGCCATTAATAATAGAGCATCCACATATTTGATTGTGTTGATGACACGTCCTCCTATTCTGAAATTACCACGTCTCTCCAGGGCTTCCCTGACCCTCCACTCTCCATAAAAGTTGAACAGACTAGGTGACAAACAGCATCCTTGTCTCATTTCTCTTCTTATCTCTACACTGTTGATCTCTCCAACATTTAGCCTCACCTTCACTCGCTGCCCAAGGTACAGGTTTGCAATCTGTCCCTCCAATTAATGCCAATCTTCTTGAGTATTTTCATCATTTTCTTCCATTTCACTCTATCAAGCGCTTTTTTCCAGTCAACGAAACCGATGTAGAATTCTTCCTTGACTTCCAGCACTCTTTATGAAATTATTCTCAACATACCGATGGCATCTCTGATTACTTTTCCTTTTCTGAATCCAAATTGGTCTTCTGCCATCTCACTTTCTATTTTCTGTTCCAGTCGCCTGTTTAGTACTCTTGCCACGATCTTCCCCACATGATATATTAGGCTGATGATCCTTTGATTACTGTATTTCTTGGATTGATTCTTCCATAGAACCACCATGGCTACTTCTAGAAAGTCCTTGGGATATTCTCCTGTTTCGTAGATCCTAACTATAAGTTTTGTCAAAGCCATTAATCTCTTCCATATGTATAGTTTCTTGAACCGGGTGTTAGTCACCACTAGGTAATTTCACTGGCAGAATTCGATGAGCATCTGCCCTCTGTTGTTTCTCTTCCCCAGTCTATGTGGTCCTAAGAACTTAAGCTCCCGACCCCATTATTACAATCGCCCATGATGGTGTTCACCTTCCCTCTTCCTTCATGTTAAATAATCACTTGAACTTCATCGTATATTTCTTCAACCTCAACATCATCGTGGTCGGTTGTTGGCATGTACACTTGTACTATCAAAATATTCACTGGTTCAGCATATAATTTCACAAATATTAATCTATCACTATGACACATCACTTTAGTGACACTTTTCACCACTTCATTTTTAATCACTATTGCCACTCCTTTTTCTGACTATTTCCACCTGAATAGAACATTGTGTAATTTCAAGAAACTATTTCACCTTGATATTTCCACCGGACTTTAATTAAACTCACAATGTTCAAACCACACCTTTCCATTTTTATTTTTTTTATTTTCCAATTTCCCAGCCCTTTTCATCGTCCTTACATTCCATGTACCTATGCTGAAAGGGAAAGTTTTATTTGATATTTCTTTATTGATCGCTCCTCCTGAAGTAGTCCCCACCCAGAGATCCAAAAGGGGTATTGGTTTACCTCCGGAATTTTTTACACCAGGGAGAGCCATCATTGGTTTTGTTCCCTTGACGAAAGGGGTTTTCAAGGAAATGATAGTGTGGCAGTTTCCCCTTTCCCTATCCACATCGCGGCACCACGGCTGATCTACCATTCCATGCGGTCACACCTGTGGCTGTTCGATCTTGAACCATCTCAAGTATAATTTTCTCTGTGCCTCAAGTTGATCCTGCTATCACTGCTGCCCGGCGATGATATACCCCACATCACTGTGTCCTTGCAAAACTCAGCCGCCACTGACCTTAATGTGTCCGTTAAGCCACCGCACTGTCGATACTATTGCCAACCCCCACTATGTGGAAGCGCCAGTTAAGTTTGATACATGTGGATTCAGAGATAGCTCTCACCCTCTGGTGTCTCATGGGCCGTGTTAAGGAACATCTATGAAACCATGCTGCCAGAAAACTTTTAATATAAAATATTTTAAAAAGTGCTTACTAGAATTGTTTGTATTAATTATATTACCTAGAATCCATTTGAAGAGGCTGTCAGCGAGACATCTTTTAAAATTTGGAATGCCTTAGAAGCTATTTAGTGTGTTCTTTACCTGATTTTTTTCTAAATTTTTATGCCTTTAAAATCTATTTGAAGGGGTCTTCCCCCCCAAAAATATTTTTGAAAATTTAATACACCTAGAAACTATTGTAGTGGTCCTCGCTTGGATTTAAAAAAATATTACATGTGTATAAAAGCTATTTGGTGTGGCCCTCTAAGGGTATTTATTTTTAAAACCAGATGCCTCTAGAAGCCATTTAGAGTAGTATTAACCTAGATTTTTTTAAATTAATTGTCTTTAAAGTTTTTTTAGCACCACGTCTTACTAACCGTTCGGGCTATACGCTTATGTACTAAATACGCTAATAGTTCTTAGTGCTGAGGAAGGTTTATTTATAGAAAGTGTACCCGAATTCAGGTGGAGGGAGAATTGAAAGCCATTTTGGAAAAACTACCTTGTGTACACCCGACCAAAATTCAAACCTTGATCTTCCCGTCATCAGTAGTCTAGTCTACTGCAAGAGTATCGCTTTAGACCATGTGGCCACCAAAACGGAGATCTAGGCGCTATTTGGAGTGGTCCTTCTTTGGCAAATTTTTGAAAAGTTAATTCCTCTATAAGTTATTTGAAGTTCTAGACAAGACCATCACTAAGCTTCATATTTAAAACTTGGGAAATTTTCGAGGGGTTACGAACAACTTGTATCACCCTCCCTAACCCCATGGTTGGTGTGATGATATAAAGTATGGTTTGGTTACAGGTGGGACTCTCTATTCAACAGCGAGGCTGACAGTGACGTAATTTTTCTGGTAGGTCTGAACTCTGAACTGTTCCGGTTCCCTGGTCATAGGAATGTCCTGGCCGCCGCCAACCCTGTCTTCAGGCTATGTTACAAGGCACCCTAGCCAATGAAGACGTCATCACTATCAATGATGTGGATGATCGAGCATTCGACAAACTTCTAAGGTGGGTGTATCTGGTTGCTTGAATGTCAGAATGAAACACTAATATAATGATTGACAACATTCTAAGGTGGGTGTATCTGGTTGCTTGAATGTCAGAATGAAACACTAATATAATGATTGACAACATTCTAAGGTGGGTGTAGGTGGTTGCTCGAATGTCAGAATGAAACACTAATATAATGATTGACAACCTTCTAAGGTGGGTGTAGGTGGTTGCTCGAATGTCAGAATGAAACACTAATATAATGATTGACAACATTCTAAGGTGGGTGTAGGTGGTTGCTTGAAGGTCAGAATGAAACACTAATATAATGATTGACAACATTCTAAGGTGGGTGTAGGTGGTTGCTCGAATTTCAGAATGAAACACTAATATAATGATTGACAGTCTTCTAAGGTGAGTGTAGGTGGTTGCTCGAATGTCAGAATGAAACACTAATATAATGATTGACAACATTCTAAGGTGGGTGTAGGTGGTTGCTCGAATGTCAGAATGAAACACTAATATAATGACTGACAATCTTCTAAGGTGAGTGTATCTGGTTGCTCGAATGTCAGAATGAAACACTAATATAATGATTGACAACATTCTAAGGTGGGTGTAGGTGGTTGCTCGAATTTCAGAATGAAACACTAATATAATGATTGACAGTCTTCTAAGGTGAGTGTAGGTGGTAGCTCGAATGTCAGAATGAAACACTAATATAATGATTGACAATCTTCTAAGTTGAGTGTAGGTGGTTGCTCGAATGTCAGAATGAAACACTAATATAATGATTGACAATCTTCTAAGGTGAGTGTAGGTGGTTGCTTGAATGTCAGAATGAAACACTAATATAATGATTGACAACCATCTATATTGAGTACCATAAGACGGGGTAACGTTTGACAATCAATATCTCAAATACATTTTAAGAAAACAAAACTAAATTTAAACAGATTTAACAGGTTCCTCATATTATTTATGTTTAAATAATTTAAATTTCTAAGAAACCCGTGTAAGAATGAAAATAATTTTCATGCGTAGGAATGTTGTATTTATATGACATAACGTTCAAATTATATTTGTCACAAGAATAAAATGAAATATCTAAAATTAAGTTTTAGAGATTTTATTGCCATATTGACTGGGAAGTCTATAAAATTTATAATTGGAAAAGTGTCATTTTTGGCTATGTTGCAGATTTACTACTCAAATTTGACAGATTTGGATAAACGTTAAAATAAATCCGACAAATTTTCTATGTTTTTTTCCTTTTTGTAACACATTTATTTTTCAAGAACGTTGCCGTCACCAACCTGCAAAAGTAATTTTGAAAATTCACTAGACGATTCGTCCTATTTTAAATTGATTCTAATATCTACCAAAGTGGTTATTTCTTTCAAATTTCTTCATATAAATGTATGCCTTTACAACATCAGCTTGGATGCCGATCTGAATCACTGGAAGAATTTGATGAAAACCAATGAATAAACAATGGTCACACCATAGTAGCTGGGGTGGCGTATGGGAACCCCACGTCCGCTCAACGGGTCAAAACACTTTTTTCCCGGTTACGTAATCATTGCGTGTTATGTCGCAACCCTTCTCCCCTGGGTTTTTCCAGTGTTACGTAATGTCATTCTCTGATTGGCTGTTGGCTTTCCCCTCCCCTCATGCCCCTCGACTGCCCCCTCCTGCTCCTCCCGCTCCTGCCGTTGACCCCCTTTCCAGACATGTTTTTTCTTGTTCCTAACATGTATTGTGCTCGAGGGGGCCCTTTACAGACTTGTTTTTTAATTTGTGCTCATTAGTTATTTATGTATGCTCATTGGTTATTAATGTGTGCTCAATATATTTTTATTTGTGCTCATTGGTTATTTATTCATTGGTTTTTAATGCCTGGGTAGGAATAGGATGGGGCGTTGGAGTTTTTTATTTATTTTATTGGCATGCAGTCCACGGCGTCAGGCGCTCCTCCCGTGGCATGGGAAGGAACACGGAGCAGGAACCTTTCTCCGACGGCCGCTTAGTGAAGAGTGTGACCATCGAGCAACTGACAGCGTATCACGGCCGTAGGACACCTTTCACTTTTCCCCTCACTCCCCCCTCCATAAAGGACATGTGTCGCAACCCCCTATGGGGTAATGGGTCTTCCCGGTGTCACACCCCGTCGCCAGTTTGGTGGGCCGGACAAGACAAGAATAGATCACGACCCTGAATGATGTTGTAACCCCCCTATGTGGCAATTGGTTTTTTACCCTAATGACTGGCGCCAGTTTGCCGGCTTGACCAGACGAGTCAAGACAGGAATAGATCGTGACCTTGAACTGAGGCAACCCTCCCCTCTCGGCAATGGGCTTTCCCAGTGTCGCAACTAGAGAGCATTGACACAGCTCTAATTATGCACAATCAGTGGCCTCGGAAGCCTTACGGTGGTTTATAATCCTCAGTTAGGAGCCGCTATCCCCCACCACAAAAGTCTACTAAAATTGGTTGTTTGTTATCGTCCGTTGACATGCGTGGATGTAGGTATCCGTCATGGACCGGAGGAGTAAGGTAGTAATGTTCTAGAGTCTACGTGGAGTGAGGGAGAGTAGAAAACCACCCCCAGCTCACCAGGGCGAGATTCGAACCCACGACCTCCCCCACCATAACTATATGAGTGACACGTACCCTTTCTGGCTAAACGTGCGTTAAGGATGATTAAGAAAAGGTTCCGGAGGGAGAAATACCTACAATTTACACGGCGGGGATTCGATTTTCCCCCGCCAGAATTAGATGAGCCTGACATTTAGATGGCGTGCACACCGGGACTCAAACCTGGTTATCTTTAGCACGGCTAATGTCTGCTATAACGGTCGTACTTCCTGCACCCCACCATTTTGCCGGTCAACCAGGTAGAATGTGTACCCACATTTGCTTCAAACTTCAATCACTGGCTGTCTAGTGACGCCTTAGACCATGGACCATCGTTGCAAGTATACAAATCTAGATGGCACGCACACCGGGATTCGAACCTCGATATCTATAGCACAGCTAATGTCTGTTAGAACGGTCGTACTTCCTGCACCCCACCATTTTGCCGGTTTGACCAGATAGAATGTGTACCCGCATTTGCTTGGAGTGAAAAAATCAAACGTCGATCACTCTGTCATCAGCCGTCTAGTGACGCCTTAGACGATGCGACCATCGATGCATGTATACCATGCATTGTGATGGTAGATTGCTACCCAAGGACCTAGTCTTTTTTTGCCTTCTCAAACTACCTTCATAATAGTACACCCGGCCGAGATTCGAACCTCAATCTCCCCCATCATCAGCAGCCTATAGCGTAATGCGAGAGTAGAGCGTTAGACCATGCAGCCACCGAAGCAATGATTACCACTTTGTCCTATAGTGTAGGCCAGTTTGCTATCTATTACTCTTTTTAGCACCGCGTCTTACTAACAGTTTGTATTATAATACGCTTAAATACTATTTACGTTAATGAACTAGGAATTGGGAAGGTTGCACCCGCATTTGCGTGGGGAGGGAGAGTGGAAAAAAAACCAGTTCACCTGACCATATTCGAACCTCATTTCCCCCCGTCCTCGGTAGTCTAGCTCAACACGAATCTTGCTCGTTAGCCAACTGCGCTACCGGGGCGGGTATTTATCACTATGCACTCTATTTAGAGAGTTAACAATCTTTACGAGGACTGGCTCTTCAACCAAACCCAAATATTACAACAGATTGAAAGAAGAAGCAGATCCGCAGTCCAGCTGGATTCGGAATTGGGAAGGTTGATTCCACATTTGCATGGAGGGGGAGAAGGAAATGCTCCAGCGTTTATGTGGAGGGAGAGTGGGAAACCATTTAGTGAGAACTACAAACAGTACACCTCGGCAGGTATTCAAATCCCCAACACAGATTCGAACCCCGATTTTTTTTGCCGGATGCTTCATGCCCTGTAGTTGCCAAACCCGAGAGAATAATATGGTGTTTCACCCGTTCTGTCCCTAAAATACGTTGTGACAGAAAGGCGCTGACAATATACAGTGACAGCTTTGCCAGAATAAAATATTTAAGAGCGTAGAAGTGAGCCAGAATTTGCGTAGAGAGCGAGTGAAAAACTACCACCCAGGTCAAGACAGCACTCTCACAATATACTAAACTGCAGAGGGATTCGAATCCTGGTCCACTGGCTGCCACACGCTAACGGATTGATAATTGGCAAGTTTGAGCCCGCATTTGTGTAGAAGGAGAGTGGAAAACACCTCTAGTTTACCAACTGAGATTCGAACCTGAACTCCCCCGTCCTTGACAGTCTGGCTCTACAAGAAACAAGATCGACAGCCAATTACACTTGTACAAAAATTCATAAGAATATTAAATACAATTTAATCCTCGAAACTATATATTTTGTAGGCATAATAAATAACATTCAAATAAAAGAAATTAGCCAAGCAATTAAATTTTTTTTTAATCTTAGAATATGGTGGTTGGAGAATCAAAAGACATGAAGGAGATGGCAACACTGCCAATTAATTTATAAATTGTTATGACCTTAGATTATTACCCAAAGGAAAGATAAAGGGATTTAATTGTTTCAACTTATCCATAATGTTTAAAAATAAGCTTCTATGCTAAATAAACTTGTATTTATAGGATAGGAGAGTTTGGAGTTTGGGTGTAGACATTAAAACACAAATATAACAGTTTATAATATTTATTCATTTACACAAATAAAAAGTTTTACAAATTTAGCTCAAACACCATTAAAATTATACTTGGAATATTTATTTACACAAATAAAGTTTTTAAAATATATCTCACACTAATAAAACAAGATATTACTTGAAAAAATATATTATATATACGAATTACACAAATCAAAGTTTTACAAATATATCTCACACTATTATACAAAAAATATACAAATTGTTAAAAAAAATTAATAAATTACAAAATAAAATCAAGGTTTTTACAAATATATCTATATAACGAAAAGTATAATTGAAATATTTATTTACAAATATATCCCATACCATAAACGTATACTTGGAATATTTGTTCACACAAATCAATGTTTCTACAAATATATCCCATACCACGGAAAGTGATAGTTGGAATATTTATTTATAAAAAAGAAGGATAGTTATAAAATATATATTATGGAAACAATAATCAATTTCTTGAGCACTTAGCAGGAATAGTGGCCTCGGTACTAAATTACAATGTCCAGTTTAAAGAGTATTTGAATATATGTACAGATGGATTCAAATTTGACTAGAATTAAAATATATATACAAACAAATTTGACTAGAATTAAAATATATGCAAACAACTAATTCTATTGACTAGAAATAACCAGGTAGATGGAGATTTGTAATGGTGGATAAAAAAAATATAAAAAAGTATCCCGGATGCATAAAATAAACAATAAAAAATATGCTTGTTTTCATGCAGAAAAAAATATGAAAAAATCTCAATTTTTTTAAAAATGGTATGTCAGTGGAACTGTATAGAGTGGAAGAAAAAAAAGATGATTATTCAGCCCGTCTAAGTGATCACCTTTTAGTCGTGGCGAGCGCGTTTACAAGGATTCTGACACCCAAACGGCAACGTATTAAAATCATCGGTTATCCGCCTTTGGTGTACACCGGCCGGTAGACTCTATTCTGCGAAACGGTAGCATACAGTCGCAAGATCTTTTCTTACAATTTTGTTCGGTATCTGTATGTATCTTTTCGTGGCCTGCTCGGTGACCATCGCTTTCAAAACGTCAAAATTAACGTCGCTCCGGTTGCCGTAGTTTATGGTGATCCCACGAACCTTGCGTACCGTTTTTGTTTCGGCAGGGTCGCCACCAACGCAAACTTGGTACGCGTAATTCTTTGGACCGCCAGATACAAAGGCGTTAATGTAGCTTCCCGGATTGTAATCTTGAAGTTCGTCAGTGAGGTCACCTAAAAAGTCTCCGGTCGGTGGACTCCAATCGCCAGGGCGTTACGTGAATAGAACGTTATCTGTATCGTGATACAAATCGTGGTCCCCCAATTTTTCAAGGATGCTGTATAAGTGCAACCTAGCCATAGCAGTCTGTAGCACGCCACCGCCACACTTGTGTTAGGGTTAGGGCGCAACGCGTCCCGCACATAAATTTTAATTGAGGAACATAACCTCATCATTTACATCAATGACGCTGTCCACGGTGATGTACGGATCCTCAGGTACTTGTGGATGCCTGATAGTCCTTGACAATGGCTACGTGTGGTAAATTGGGTCTTTGCCCAAACTTTCCCCATAGCGAATTTAAAAAGAGTTTAGCCAAGAGTGCGGAGACCACGGTTTTTACAAACATAGCCGAAATCAAGTTTTACCCCTTCCCTTTCCTCGTAATTTTGAATGTAAGCTAACTTCTCATTCTTGTGAGGTACACACTTCTGGCCATCCACTGGGTTCTTGTTTGATTTTTAAAAAAGTATCAATGTACCCGTGAAACAATCCGCCAGAACGTGTCAGACGGTCGTAAACAGATACATTGTACTCCCACACTTCATGGACTGCTTCAGCGGTGTAGCCTTTCTCGACGGCTTTCCGGATCTCGTAAATCACCCAGACGCCTGTCAACCAGCGATCTTTTTTGTACATTGTGCTGTCACGTGCCTTGGTTTTTCTCCTCCCCACTTTTCCTGTACAAGATGAACATTAACTTGTCATGCACCCGTGTAGGCAATTCGGGCATGAATAAATCCCGTGGAGGCGTCACGGTAACTTTGGCTATGCCTTCTACTTGTTCTATAGACGGACAATTTGGTTCCAAGTGAATTTTGGGGTGGCCGATGGGGTATTTTTTGTACTTGCGAACGTAAGGATACAACGAAAACACATCCAAGTACTTGATATTCTCCACAAGAAAGGTATGCTTGTGGAAGAGTTTGGTACAATTTGTACACCCGCCAAAGAATGCGTCCCTGGGACTGAGGGGCTCCTTGCTGTACATATTTGCTGGAGTACAGATTTTTTCAAGTCCTTGTCTGTGCGTTTATCGCATTAAACGTACACTCCCACATCTCTACGACCATGTAGCCAGCATTCTTAAACTTTTCCACGCAAGCCATGGTCGCTTCATAGCGCGTCTCCATGGTCTCGTGGGGGCTGTTTTTGATAGGAGTGGTCATGTCGTGATAACAGAGAGGGCACCCGTTCCAATAACACCCCCAAAACTGGAAGACGTGGTGGTATCTCCAGCTTTAACAACGCCGTCTACACGTCGCCCTAACATATATTCCTCACGGCCGTTACCCGCACGTTGGTGGGCCTCCCAGCAGAGACATTGTACGGCTACATGCGGCTGTTGGTCTGTGCACCGATAGCCACCGTTAGGGATGATACCGATAGTGTTCTCCTTAAGGTGACTTCGGCGGTAAACCAACATGGCTGCTCCTGCGATGGTACACGCCTCTCTGAAAGGATCCACTTTTGTTTTTTCAATAAGCATCTCTCTAAACTTTATGCAGGCCTTCCGTAGGATCTCTACGTCTTTCACGCAATACAGTTCCAACTCGCGGTTAAAAACAAAGACATAATTTTCTTTGACCAACGCGTCATACCACTTCTCAAAGTGCTCCTTTCCCTCAACCAACATCTCACCGATGCCGTAGTCCTCCTTTGGAGGCAATGGACCCTATACCCCACGTTTTCTTTTTTATTGAAAAATGGGGGAAATGTCCCTTGGCCAAAGACTCGTCCAGGCCGAATGTCTTGGGTATCTTGGACAACGACATCGGGAGAAAGTTCAGTGTGTCAATAAATTTGAGCGGGCCGTAACGCATGGACATGATTTTCCCACCGTTCATTATGAGCTCTGGAGTCCATTTTTTTACCTCCATCATATATTTTAAATTAAATTCCCATCATACCCTTTCGCATTTGCCCGAGGAGGGTGATATTCTTAAATTTTGTTGCTTTTAATTGCTCTATAAATCCGAAAAATTGGACCATTGTGGTATCACCCTTGAATATGCGAGTCCTATTACCCCCACACTCTGTGCAATGATGGTCATTTACATAATATGAAGGCAGGCCTTGCAACATGTCTGCATGACACAAAGGGTTCGTGCAAGTACGTGTTGAACACACCTTGAAGAAGCGTTTCTTGTCTGCATCTAAAATCATAATATACAAACATGAAATTACTCTTTTCGAGTGACGGCATGAAAGTAGATTGCTTCATCTAGCAGAAATGACCAAAGTGACAATGGGTCTCGCATACTCTACAAAAAGTCTAATAGCACCTGTGTGAATAATTTGATCTTTCCAAACTGAAAAATTGCCCGCATACCTCACAAACATTTTGACATCACAGATCGACATATGACCTCTGCAAAACCGGGACGTTTATGGTTATCAAAACATGTCTGGTTTTTGAACCAACGCCCACAATCTTTATAGGTCACAGTTCGACCTCCACTGCAGACCACTTTAGCGTAGCACCTTTTGCACGCAGACTCGCACTTATGCTTATTCTTAATACTGAACGGTACACGGCAATCGCCTTGGTTCAAAGCTCCACCTACCTGGTTTACCGAGCCACTAATCCCAGAAGATGGTCACGCTGTCGCCACCCATCACGGGTTGCGGGAGGACCGCGGACCCCGTCTGCCACGCCGCAGCCAGGGCTCGAACATCGTCTTCTTGTCTTGGTGGCGGTGCTCCTGCGGCTGGGTGAAGGGTCTCACTGGCGGTGCTCCTACGGTGGGGTGAAGGGGTCCGACAGCCGGCGGCGGTGGGATGATGGTGCCGTTATTTGTAGCATCCATTTGAATTATAACACAAAAGCACGTGTCTAAGTAAACACTTTAAATATAATTGTTCCAAACATACGCGTCTTTTTTCTCTTAAAAATGATATCACAAAATATACATGTATATATTACTTTTGGTATTAATTTTTCCGAACACAATTGCTTCAGCTACAAATACAGTCTAGGGCAGTTAATTTATCACTATGAAGGGTTAAACCTACATTTTCAAGGATACAGGGAACAAAACCCGGACCCTTCGCAAGTGTGTGTAATAAAATAAACTTGAACCCTAGGATCGCTATAAATACAGTCAAGGGTAGTTAATTTATCACTATGAAGGGTTAAACCTACTTTTCAAGCATACAGGGAACAAACCCTGGACCCTTCGCAAAGTGTGTGTAATAAATACACTCGAACCCTAAAACATGTACAAAATACAGTCCTGGGCAGTTAATTTATAACTATGAAAATTTAAACCCACATTTTCACCCATGCCAGGGAGTTGAACCGGGGACCCGCCTGGCTCAGTAAACCATTGTATAGGGTTTTCTCTCTTTTTTAATAATCTGCTAAAGAAACAATATAATCTCCCCGGTTAATTATTATGCCAAATATGTCGTTACAATTTTTCCTAAACATAACAAACCTACATTCTCAAAGTGTGTGTGTAATAAATACACTCGAACCCTAGATCATGTACAAAATACAGTCCATGGAAGCTAATTTATCACTATGAAAGGTTAAACCCACATTTTCACCCATGCAAGGAAATCACCCCAGGACCCCTGGCACAGCAAACAGATATATAGGCTTTTTCTTTCTTTTTTAATAATCTGGTAAAGCACCAATATAATTTCCCCGGTTAATTATTATGCCGGTATATACCTGAATACTTTAAAAAAAATCTGTATACAATAGCTAAAGCACAACTTTTTTCCTCCTCTAAAATTGCATGCAAACGCTATCTGTTATTTGAAAAGTAAACAAGTTTACCACACGGTGCGGATGACTGAAGAAATCTAGTTTCAAATAACACAAGTTGGTAAAAATTAGAAGAAAGTAATTTTTAATGGCCAGAATTAATTTTTCTATTGGTAGAAATAATTTTAATAAAGCATTTTTTCATTGAATATTATAATTTAATTTAAATCCGTAATTTTTTTCCAGCCTAAAGCCCGGGTCACTTTATACGCATAACTTAAAGACTAAGTCATCTACAAATCCCGCCCGCTGCCTGTTAATTTATCAGATCGACATTCTTAGCGGTGTCAGGAATCGAACCCGGGGCCGATAGTTTAGTATACAGACATGCTATCGAATGCACTAAGTTGACGGTTGAATTGGATCCAGTACATTGCAAACACGACTAAAGTGACAATTATAATTTTGTAAGAGCTTATATTCTCGAAACGGTCAGCTGACAAAATGTGCGAAAACAACTGTGGTTTTTGGGGAAGAGAGGACGTGGATAACTCTTGCGTAATAAGCTGTCTATTTCCAACCTACTGGCTATATAGTATTGTTACTTGTAGACGGTACTAAAATATATTATGGCAAACTAACATATCAGCTGGTCTAGCGCGTCCGATTCACCCATACATCAGGAATCACATTTCCACCGGAGTCGGTATGGTCCTGGGGGATGTAGCCTGCAGGTGGAGGCGCGAAGAAAGCCGCGCCGTCCAAATCAAGGTGCGATAGTACACCCCCATCGCTTTGCCGCTTTCAAGGGGTGGCGCCCATACACACGCTGCTAAAATCTCTGCCAGCGCCACGTGTACCCTCAGGCCAGTGTCTAGATCATATGGATTCCAGTAGTCTGAAATTTAATAAACACAAATTAATTACTATCGTGGGAAAAAAACCTTTGACAATTCTATAAAATCTATAGCAAGAAGCTAATTACCCATGGACCACTCGCCATCCGCAAGGAAAATTCCGTCCTCGATAAAAAAAAAGTTTGAGGATCCGGGCTACTCGGCTCTACCAACGCTGCGCGTGCGTCTTCCTCTTCTTCTTGACGGTCTGTTAAAGGAACTAGTACCGATGTACACCAAATACGTAATAAGCAAAATAGTAACCATTAAAATATACAGAAAAATCTTTTAAAACTTACCGAATTTATCCAATTTTCCAGCGCGTCGAAACACATTTTGATGCTTGCCGCTCTCAATTATTAATCACAATGACCGAATGTAATGAGTTCAAGGTCTATTTATAGTCGCTTCAATGGGGGTGTGTGCCACATGAAAGGTGGCGCCTTCTCATTGGTCAAAAATATCATTTCCGCATCGGAACCTACACGATCCATGTAAGTACCGTTATATCGCATTTGCGTTAAAGCTTTCACAGAGGATGGGGTCTTTCTCCAGCGTTGTCTAGGGTGGATCTGAGGACCGTTGGTCGTGCAAATAATGGTTCACATCTCGCCCTGTGACGGGAGGGGGTAAGGGGTTTGTGTCCCTGCAAGGTCGACAAACGCCTAAAGTCCCTGGTTCGAATCCCGTCGATTATATCTAGCCGGAGTAAGCATTTCAATCAGTTATAAGAAAATACTAGGTGATAGAACTGAATGCACAGCAGCTAGTATGTTTATGACTGTAAGGTTTCGAAAACCGGTATTAGTTCCGTTTTTACCGAGAGATAGGTGCCGGGACACTTTTTATCCGCCAGTACAACCCTCCAGCTAGCTGGTTAGGGATACTTTTTTTATCCGCCAGTACAATCCCCCACATAGCTGGTTATTTCTAGTCAAATAGAATTGGTTGTTTGTTAATATTTTAATTCTAGTCAAATTTGTTTGTGTGTATTTTAGTTCTAATCAAATTCGTTTATTTTAAACTGTCACCCCTAGCAAATCATGAGGCCTTCTAGTTCGAGTTGCTGCCGAAAAATGGCTGTAGCTTCTAGAAACAGCGGAGGGGCATCTATCAATTTGACATTGTTTTGAGCCGGTTATTAACAAGAGATAATTATTTGTTGGGTCCCGGGCTTGAACCCCGTGTCAATGACGGAGTAGCTTTGGTTATTTTCATCTTCACACCCTTACAAATCCTGTGGGCTTCATAGGACCACGACCACTGTGACAAGTTGACTTGGGGGGTTTGGGGGGAAATCACGGCTGAACCACGATGTGCCAAGTGGGCTAAGGGTTTAAGAAACTTTAAAAGTTTGTTGGCACGCTCTCTTTCAATATCGGGTTGTTGAGACATAAAATTTTCCCTCAATGCAACATTGCCACAAGGGTAGGGCAGGGGGGAAAAGAGAAAAAAGTAGAAGAGGGGTATGACGAGATGAGAGGGTCTTCTCGCCTTTAACTGAGCGCCACCGGTGGAGGGAAGGAGGGGGAGTGAGGGGAAAGAGAAAGGAGGGCCTGTACATTCAACTGAGAGCTGGCGGTGTAAAGGTTGTGCTGCTCTCACTAGTAGTGTTGGTGAAGGGGGGTCTTACGCGCTCTGCGACCAGGCTGCATCTCAGTGGTCACACTCTATGCTCTGCGCCAGGCCAGAGAGGATGCTCACTAGCGGCGCTGTGGACCACATGCCAATAAAAAACTCCAACGCCCCGTCCCAATCTCGTGGCTGCAAACTGTTCGGTGGCCACACTCTTCGCTAAGCGGCCGTCAGAGAAAGGTTCCTGCTCCGTGTTCCTTCTCATCCCACGGAAGGAGCGCCTGACGCCGTGCACTGCACGCCAATAAATAAATAAAAAAACTCTAACGCCTCATTCAAATCCTACCCTGCCAAATAACCCTTTGATCTCGAATAAAAATACAATGCATGTACAAAATGTCTGGAAAGGGGGTCAACGGCTGGAGGGGGCGGGGGCGGGGCAGGAGGGGAGGGGGAAGGCCAACAGCCAATCAAAGAGCGAGGGGCTGTAGTCACGTGACAAAATCCAGCCAATCAACGTCGGGGTCAAAGGTCAAACTGGAACCATAAGCCGTGCATATTTTAAATATATAGTTACATGTACTATATATCTATATATTATAATATATATTTACATAATAAAGTATATGATATATATTAATATATAATATATGTATATAGTTTATATATTATTATATATTATGTATAAATATATTATAATATATATTTGTATAGTATAGTATATTATATATTTATATAGTATAGTGTATTATATATGTATACATAATATATTTAAATACTTTAATATATTATATATTTATAAATTATTATTTATTATACATAAATATACAATATAGTATTTTATATATGTATATAATATATTATATATATTTTAATATATATTATATATTTATATATAAATATATATTATATATATAATATGTATTATTATATATAATTATATGTATAATTATATAAACATATATATCATATATATAAATAAATATACTATATAGATATATATAGTAAATAAATATATTATAGATAGTTCATTAACACACAATTAAAATACTTAATATAATATCTATAAGAAAGACTATAATATTTCCAATATGCCATTTTTTTTTATTGTTGGGATGAAAACATTTTAAAAAGTAAAATGTTTTGATTACGATTATACCCAATTTTTTTTAGGATTATTTGGTGAATAAAGTGTGTAACTTTCAGGAATCTGCTAAGAACTGTTTGCATAGTAGAGGAAATGATTGATCTTTGTGACAGGTGACAATAGTTGAAAAACTATTTGTTGCTTCAGGTAAATGGATGGAATTTCACTTCTGTGTGAGTAAACTACAAAGAATTCACTCACTATCTAAATGAAATTGCATTTTTGACTCTTTCTTTTTTCTTCCTAGATCTCCCTTTCTTCCACCTTCCCATCTTGATGTAATATTGAGATACTGTCATCTGAACCTCTAATAATTTAACTAACACAGCTACACCAGAACAATTATGTGTCATATTTGTTTCGAATTGCAATCGAAAACTAACAAATAACAACAGAAAGCAACTTTCGACCCTTTATCTCTGGTTTGACTATAAAAAAACCTCTGAGAATTAATGGGCGGTGTTATTTCATTGAAAGAAAGATGGCAATTTTTAGACTTGTCTATGAAAGTTAAAATGCAACATTGTGCGCTGTGACCAGCAGACACTCATCCTAGACGCTATCTACTCACAAATAACCTTTTAATGAATATAAATAATTGTCTCTAAGCTAGCTAATATTGAGAAGAGATCATGATATTTAGCTTCTATCGATCAACATTGACAGCATTTATAAAATGTGGCATCCCCAGAGCATGTGCTTTGTAAAAATACATACATTTAAATTTGGTTGTTATTTTAATTGTTAATAAAGGCTCTTTAAATGGTGGTTTTGCTATATCTGCTACCGCCACCCCCAACACCCAACCAACCCGCTGTTGAGAAAAGAATGAGCTATTATTTTTCTCTTATTCACAAAACGTCTCGCTTTCCTTCTTTCTTCACTCCAACAATCCACTTATAATAATAGTTAATACTTTTAAATTTGTTGGAGATGTCATCAGAGACATCTGGCGATAAAACTCTACACTCCATGTATAAAGAAAGTTCCATAAGACCAATGTTATTTAATTATAGTTGATTTATCATCTAAACTCACCAATAAAATATAAAATATAAAATCTGTAGCTCTGTAAAAATTATCAAACCTAGGTTGAAGTGCTTAGTTCCAAATTTTGTAAATTTGTTTGTTTAAGTTAAACGCTCCGTTTGAAAAAAATTATATTTGATCAACAACATGCGTAAGTCTACAGCACCCTCTTTTACAACCTTAACTGACTCTCTCAGGATGGAAAACGTTCAAAGAAAATTTGTCGCTGCATTATATGATAAATTCTTTACCAATCGGATTTATTATGATTATGACAGAATTTGAAACCTCTTAGGGCTCCAAACTCTCTTCTCACGTGGACTTTATTGTTATGGCCTTTTTGTTTTTAACACTTTCAATAGCAAAATTTCTCGTAAATTTGCCCTTGATCATGTAGGTGTTCATATCCCTTCTCGGGCTTCTCGTAATCCAAAATTATTTTTTCTCAATAGCTTTTATAAGGTGAGCCCTATAGGTCGTTGTATCCATAGCGCCAATTCTAGATTTGTCGAATTCGACTTCTATTATAAAATAAAATCTAAACTCAGAGAATTATTTAAGAAACTCCCATATTATCAATAATTTATCATGTAGAGGTTCTGCCTATCATATTTAAATTATAATACTCTGATTTATTTTTTGCAAATTGTTAAACTGCTTTTAAAATATGTATGCTTTACTATTTTTTAGTTATTTATTATTTTTTATATTTATTATTTTTTCGTAACTATTCATCAGTATATATAATTATTTAGCTATTATTGTTTATCTTATTTTCTCGTGTCATTATATGTATTTGTAAGGTACTTATGTACTTTTCAGTGCTGGCCTGTCATAGGTCTTACGACTGTTGGCCAGCACTATAATAAAGTTAATTGAATTTGAAATTATTAACTATGATGAAAATTACACTCAATAAAATCTCATCTCTACTTTTTCTTTTTTTTTTCTTACCTTAATTATTTTGGTCAGCTATACAATTAATTTCTATAATTTTATGCTAAAAGGGAATAAAAGTAAGAATTAGTTTCAACTCAACTATGATGTAATATTTAATGACTCTAGACTCCAAGTCCCTTTTCATCGTAAATATGCTCATGCACTCTCAATGATGGAGAAATTAACTTAAACAAGCTGTTAAATACCGCAAATTAAATATCTGACCAAGACATTGGTTGACATCATGCTAATAAAATATGGTGTGACAGAGTTTATTTGTTGCATATTTATGAATATGAGTCTCTGTTCAGGTATATGTACCGGGAGGAAGTTCACCTCCAGTCCGTAACAACAGCACTGTCGACACTCCAAGCTGCCAACAAGTACATGTGTGATGGTTTGGTTCATACTTGTATCGAGTATCTGGATCTTCATCTTGATCCCACCACAGTTATCGACGTTTATCAAGTGGTGAACATGTATGCCAGCAACTGCACGCCCTCATGCCCCCCCTCAATGCGATGATAATATGCTTTCTTCAACATCGCATGGACAACATTTCACGGAAAGTAACGTTCAGGTTGATGTGACTACTATAATGCACTTTTGCACAACTGTCTACAGTTTATAGATATACATGCAGAAAAGATATTTCAACAAGAAAATATCGAGGATTTAGATTTAAAAACATTGACCCAAATTGCATACAGGGACACTCTAGGCCTTAAGTCGGAGTGACGTTGTTCAAAGCGCTGGAAAGATGGTCAGATCACGAGTGCAAGAGACAAAGACTGAAGTTGTCTCCAGAGAACCGCAGAATAGTTTTGGGAAGAAAAGCTCTTTACTCTGTCCGCTATGTACTGATGTCTTCTGAAGACTTCTTTGCAGGGCCCATGCAACTTTTGGATGAGGAGGATGCCAGATTTATCTTAGCTCTTATACTTAATCACGCGAATATCCCTAATAGTACTCATAATTTGAGAGAAATGCTCCCACGATTGAGATCATCCAGATCAAAGCCCGAGGAGAAGTTTATAATGTTGAGTCAAAGATCAACAACAACAGACAAGACTTCAGGGGAATCTACAACACAGTCTAATAGCACTAAGATTGGTAACACAATGTTCAGCAAAAGAAATGCAAGGAAAGAATGTAATAAATCACAAAATAAAAATTCTTCTACAAATAAAGGAGGATCAGAGTTAAAAAAGCGTAGTAAATGTTCTTGTGTAGCAGAGTATATATTTTGTGTTTTGTCATGTTTATTTGATTGACCCTGTATTAAAACTCTGCTTTCCTATATTATGTCAAGTTTATTATGTTTGTTTTAAGATTTTAAATAATTGCTTGAGTTTCAAACATTGATGTTTTCACTAACGATAGTATGAACTTTCAAAAATGAACTTTATATGATAAACCAAATAATATATATATGATTCAGGCCTATTTCATGTTTAAAAATTAAGCCAAAGCTACATTTGTTAGCTAAACACTTAGATCATGTATGATATACATGTTATAGTGTATGTGTTACTAATGTGCATATATAAAATTGGCTAAATTTAAATATCACTGTTAATTATTTGTACCTTGAACACTATATTTTATATAGATTTTTATTACACAGCGTGTCCTCGCCTACATCAGTCAAACCTCACTCCAATATTCTAAATGGCCCAAAATAATAATAAAAGTTCAAACAAACAATGCTTCCTTTTTGAGCTATACCATCAGGAATATCCTTAAATAAATATTTATAAATTTTTTTTGGGGGGGGAATAAGGGGGAAGACAAACTACTATCGAGGAACACTATTTTTATTTTTTATATTTTAAATTTTAAATCTTTCTTCTTAGAAAAGGAAGCTATTTGTAAGCTACTTTTGTAAGAACCTTTGTTATTATTTTGAGCCATAGAATACAGTAGTGAAATTTGGCAGTTGACGCTATGGAGACTCTGCATGAATACCACGCTTTGGGCTATGAAATCACATTATGGGTGAATAATTAGCTTTTATTAAATTTTTATATAACATGGTTTTTTTATTTGAGACTTGGAGTATTCAAATTCATATTTTAAAATAATAAATTGCATATCTTATGTGTTGACTGAAAAGAGCCCTATTAACTCATTATTGGGAGATAAGATATTAGTTGTTTAAAATAATCATAATTTTAAAGTGTTGTTAAGTTTCTGTAACATTTTCTTTTGTTATATTATCTATAACTTATATTAAGTTATTAAGTACCTTATTTTGTTATAAGGTTGGGATTTTAAAAATATTTTTTTATTTTAATCAATACTGTGCAATTTTTCGAAATTTAATTTTATAGCTCAAGGAAAATGAAGTGTTCTTTGATGATTTTATATAATTATTAATATTTATTTTTATAAGCCTGAACAACCTCAAAAGATAGTACTTATGGACTTAATTCTATATTGGCACACAGTAGGTCTGCCACATTTGTTAAAATATAATATAATATATATTATATATTAAACTTTAACTAGAAATTTATATTTTTTAAATTCCACAAGAGCTTAGGAATATTATAAATTAAATGACTTTATGACCAAAAAGAAATAATTTAACTTTTACCTTAGATATTTTGTGTTTCTGTAATCCTCTTAAAAAAATTATTGTAATTAATTACTAAGAAACTTGAAAAAAGAATTGTCTCTATAAAACCTTATTTAATGTCTTAGAAAGTCTAAATTGGATATATTTTTTTATAAAAGAATCTAAAAGAAAATTTAAAAAAAACTATCACTTTATAAAATGTGTTATACAATTTTGTTTAAATAATACTTTCAAATTTTTTCAAACATTTACGATAATTCAAATAATATTTCAACAGTATCTTTCAAGTTTATATAAAAATGGTATTAGTACGTTAATCCTGTACAGGACAAGGAGAATACCATCCTTTTCACAAATACTCTTCTATCACCCTTGTTCTAACTTCTCAAGCCACTCTTTCTCATAATAATAATGATGATGATAATAATGATGATGATAATAATATACTAATACTATATATAATAATAATAATAATAATAATAATAATAATAATTAATAATACACAACCAATTATAATTTTTTCTCCCTAAATATTAAGTTAATAAGTGATTATATACAATATTGATATGCAGATATTCCTATCACATTGTGTTTATTAGATTTAAAATGTGTATTCAAACAATAAAAATACAATACACTGGCTTGTACAGTTTTAAAAATATTCGGTACCTATAGTTACTTTTAGGGTTCAGTTTGCATTAATTTTTCACAGTTACTTTGGCAAACAAGTAGCTGTAGACTTACGCTTGTGCTGTGCTTCATCAATATCTTAGGCTGAAACCAACATAGTATCTCATCATTACTGGAGCCCATCTTCCTTGGTACCTAGTCATGTTCCATGGTTAAAACATATTTATGAAAGCGTCCATCTTGTTCATCTATGAGAGAAACAAGATTTTCATCTAAAAACTCAGGTGGGAGTATAAAAAATGGATTTTCCAGAACATAACTTTCTCAAAGATTTTGCACCAAATTTCTGTAGTTTAGATCCTTTCTGTTACCTTAAAATAAGGAAGTAACAACAATAAAATAAATCCATGCAGCTAATTGAAGGTTAATGAACTTGGCATAAAATGTCGGGTTTTAGGCAGTTTCCTAATCTGAGGGCCAATAAATATACTTCGCTTCACTCACTTAAGGAAACATTTCTTTCAAATGAAAAAATAGTTGGCACTCTTTATCTAGACATTTTACAAAAAAAAAAAATCTTTAGTCCAAGGTTTATATGAAGGAGAGGCAACTTTTTTTTCTAGGATCAAGCAAGAGAGGACAATTTACGTTTCTTTCAGCAACTAAAAGGTCTAGCCATTTTCCACCCTTATTTTACTAAATAGTGGCTTCTTGTATCTCAAGTATCCCAGAGGCAAAGAACTCAAAGTGAAGCCACCTTGTGGAGCAAGAAGCTAGGCAACCACTTTCAAATCACTACAAACTTGCCCCATGTGATCTGTATACTTTATTCCTTCCAACAGCATAGTCATACTCTCATTAATATGTTACTTTCATTCCAACAGCATGAGCAAGGAATATGGTTGGCACTTTACTCCCATTATGTATCAATACTGCATTCAGACTAGTTTTGGATTAATCTATAAAAATACACCACTCTTCAGAATTATGTTGGCGTCCAAGCTCCAACATCAGGGGATTATTAATATCTGTGTGTGCACACACTGAATTATAAATTTGAAAAAATACCAACCAGACTGTTTCTTTTTATAAAAATTGGAAACAATAAATTGTACCAAGAGTTAAAAGGTTCCACTACTGAAGCTTAAAACCAAGAATCTATGCTTGTTGTTTCGACATCCGCAAGTCATGAGCTAAATCATTAAGCTCTGCATGTTTAATGAGGTGAGGAATTTTATCATCAGATTTAAGATTATACTCTTCAGGAGTTAAGGTTTGATCTGTTCCACAGCTTTATTTTTCCATGTTTGTTGCATTGAAGGGTGGGCTAGGTATTGGCAACGTTTCACCATGTTGCACAATCTTGAGTGCAGAATATACATTGACATGGTTGGTTTGTTCCTGAATACCCTAATATATTGGTAAAAAAAAAACAGCAGTCAATGCGTGATGCTTTGGTTCATGCCAAGCCACTAGAAGAGCAAAGGCACACACTTTCATTTCAACCACTCAGATAATGTAATGACAAATATATACAGCAAATAATAGGGGCCCTTGTTCTTCTCTTGATCCCCAAGAGCACAACCAAAATTAGCTTTATAGGCCCTTTAATAAAATTTGAAATAGTTTTTTTGTCTACCTTTTGGTGGGGACTTACCACATATGTAACAAAAGTTATCTGGATGATTTGAATATTCATTCACTTTAAAAGACTCTTATGTTTTTAATAAATACCTCTTCAAACTATCACTATTCACTAAACTAACTAAGAACATATTGCAAAGTTACATACATACAAAAGAATGTCACTATCATACAATATTTAAAGCTGCTTACTCTGGACAGCATGAGCCTTACAATGATTTTGATGTAACATGTTTATTAGCGAGCTTAACATTACCTACAAGACCCAAATCATTTTATATCCTGAACTAAAGCTTTGTATGAATTATATTTTAATGTACACAAAGACAGTATGGTGAGAAATAGAGAACAGTGTAGGTCTGTAAAATAATTTAAAATGCAAAGAAAAAGTGAAATGTATCTTTAAAACTTAAGGTAGTGGTAATATATCATTTTTAATAGCATATATGAACTCAGCGGGCCAATTTTAACAAAAGCTAATGTCAGATGCAAAATGGCTGTTGACAAGTATAATTAAGAGCCAAATTTAAATAGATGGTCTCTTAAAGTGGACATATAACTGGTAATAATTTACAACAAAAATGAAATGAAATTTTAAAAAAGATTTAAAATCCATATATGTTAAAATATTTTTATTTATATAAATTGTAAGATATTTTTTAATATCACGTTAAAATTATAAATGCTATTGAGCATATTTTAAGAAATAATTTTGCAAGTAGGTCCTTATAAAATATGTTTAACTAATTAAAAAATTATAGTTAATGAATTCTGATTTTTTCTGTATTTTCAAAGCCATAATAGATTTTTTATGCTTCATAAAAACTATGTATATCAAGAAAGTATTTATTTTAGAATATATTATCACATTGACGCACCCAATACCTAAAATTAATTTTCAAAAATTTGCCAGCAAAGGGCAACTCCGAATATCTTGTAGATGCATCTAATTTTCAAAAATTTGTAAGATTAGGGCCATACTAAATGGTTTCCAGGGGCATGTAGGTTTCAATAAAATATTCACGTTTATGGCGCATCCATTAAAAAACAATTCCATATGAAGACTGCTTTGATTAGCTTCTAATTCTTAAAAAAATCCAGACAGGGACTACTTCGAAAATTTTCCAGGAAAGAATCCTTGGACTCCTCTTTATATCGAAGGGCGAGACTCTTTATTTTTCTAACTGCCCCCTCCTTCTTACAAAAATAGGGTTTCACCAACACTGATTCTCCTCTTCGAGTAAAACACTAAATATTTCCAGGTTTGTGGGGAAAATATTATGATAATCCTTGCAACTATACACGTTAAAAATGACCCAAAATTTACAAATAGGAAAAAGTACTGCAAAAATAACTTTGATACGTTTATCTAAATTAAGGCAATTAAATTATTGAAATCGCTAATTTAAACTACCATAAAAATAATTGAAATAACATCTAGAGGTATGTAATATTCATACTTTTTTTAGCCCCAGTGGTTATGGAGCTGTGCCCCCTAAACTCCGACCCTTGCAGGTTTGCCCTCCCCCCTACTAAAAAGAAAATTTCTGGGTGTGCAACTGTTTTTCATTTATTTAATATTTTGATTTGAATACGCTCACAAAAATTAGATACACTTTATTAATTATGATTTATACAATAAAATGATAGAGTTAACTAAAACAAAAATCATTCAATACTTCATATTATATTTTGCTTCAATATTGTATGGATTAAAATCCTAAAAGTAATAGTACTGGTAGTTTTTTTTCACACAATTTTAATATTTATATTTTGAAATCCTTTTATTTTAGGGGTAAGTTATTTAATAATACATTTTTATGTACAGATATAATTGTTATAATATACACTATATTCTCAAATACTTTATTAAATTAACTACAAATAAAAATATATTTGATTAGCTTTCAACATTTACTAAGAAATTCATAAAAAAAAAAAAAACATTGTGAAAATATTTTATTAATACCTAGTAAAGTAATATCACACAGTTTTCTGATTACAAAATTCTGCCTTTATTGTGTCTTAGTATTGTGATATTTCAGTTTTATGAAATAATCCTAACACTTTAATTACTTGTAAGTGGTTATGTAGATAAGTATCCATTCAAATTATTGGTTTTATGTGTAATGTATGGACAAAAGGCTTTATGTATATAAAAAGGTCTCTGATGATTATTTGTACATATGATTGTTAATTGTCATCTCGTGCTGTGATTAACAAAATGTATGTGTAAAATATGTAATATTTGATGAAAAACTAAACATCACCAAATTATTGCCAGAATTATTCAGAATTATTGCTTAGTATTTTATATTTATTTATATACATTTTTTAACTTTAAATTAACGTTGACTTATTTAATATTTGATGAATTTTTTATACATGGTAACAATATAATTACGTTTAGTTGGTCTACCTACTTATTAATATATGTTTTTGTTTAAAAGTTAATGTAATTTACTATTATATATGGTATTAGCTTTGTTAAAATTAGTAAACCAAAGATAAATACTTTTTTTACACTGTTTACCTCAAACTATGTGAATCAATGTATAGATTTGATTGTTTAGTCAAAACCTTATTTTCTTATTGAACTAGCTTAGGAACAAAACTAAAGTAAATTTTGCATACTATGGTAACAAAATTAATACTATTTTATAGAATGTCTATAAGAAACTAATTTAATTAATCAAATTTCACTTTTAATTAATGTCAAGGGATAACTTATCTCTAAAATAGTGCCACAAATTTATTCTTGAAGTTGATTTGTTAATTGTATGGGGCATTGGAAACTGCTACCATTTAGAAAGTGTTATTTTATTCTGACACTCAAAGAACTTCCCTCCATGAAAATTGTTGAACTCATACCTAGGCCAATACATTTTGGTTTTGAAAGAAATTATTTTTGTCTTTATAAATTTGAATAAAGACAAGGATTCATTCAAACTAAAACATAATAAAGAACGGTAGGTAGGCCTACTTGTTTAATGACCATGGAATAAAAATATATTGCCGAATAAAATAATATAAATAGGAATGAATAAATTATTCAGTGAGGAAAAAAATATTTAGAGTTACTCTCTATTTTAAACTCAAATCCAGAGCTATATCTTTATTCTTTAAGATAGTGGATAGCAAGGCTAACCCCAGAGCATGGTACACTATTCTCTCGTCGGAGGTCACAGCGCTGGTGACAGGTGGGTGGTGATCTAACCAACAAAGAGAGAGATAGTGAGAGAAGCTCCTGGAACGTTCGCCACTGATTGAATTTTACAATGATCTACCATTCAAACAAGGGTACAAATTGCAGATAGGCAAGAGACGCTAAGATACTGCCCAGATGAGGTTTGTAAAGGAACTGTGCCAGACCAAGGAGCCACGTTGGCTTACATGTAGTTTCAGTCAATGCCCAATCTAGCAACGCTCTTATGTGATGTAATCAGATGAATTAATTAACAGTGATAAAATTATATAGGATTAATCAGAAAATAAAATCAATGAAATGAAATTTTCAAAATAAAGATTTAGCCTTTACTATCAATTATTCAACAGCCAGGGAAAGTATTAAAAAATTAGTGTAACAAAGTGACTTGCAACAGTAGTGTAAATTGCTATATTGTGTTTGGTGACACAGTCACATCTGTAGTCACACAATTTAACCATACTCCGAGTCGTAGCAAGCTCCCTTTGTAGCGTCTTTCAATGAGCATCACAAAATGTAATGCATTTGTAATCACGAGTTTCAAATACTGGTTTTATGCAGTCTAGTTGGTGGAAACTGTTGATCTGGTGTATTTCAGTTTGATATTGTCAAGAATGATTCCAGAGTAAGCCTACACACTCATTGTACAAATTGTCAGTCTTGTGTTTAAAAATAATATAAACTAACTGTGGTAGCACTGGATAATGGCACGCCTCCAGCCACTAGTATTGTGGTGTGATATTAATTCTAAGATGGAATTAATATTAAGGTTTCCTGTACAACAAAAAATGAGGTTGATATTAGTATTAGTAGATATATGAAATTAGTTTATTTCTGGAAAATTAATTTTTTTAATATTTGGTAATTCAAATTGAATGAAGCACTATTTTTTAACAATAAAGCAAGGAACAAAATTAAATAACCTACTTTCTTTTCACAAAGCGGTACTAGGGTTAAACATATTCGTATCATCTTTATATGAGTATTAATGTTTAACTATTTGTGAACAATACATTAAATATCAGTCAAGAATAAATAGGTATAATACCATAACTATGCTAGGAAGTCTTTTCTTGAAGGCTTTATTTAATACCAGAATCCTACTGCAATTAGTATTTTGGTAGGATAAAAGGTATAATTCACTCATTATTGTTTGTTTCTGTTAATTGTTTAAACACATATTTTAGCATTGATTTGATCAATGCCACTGTCTTAAATTTGCTCTGATAGGTAGCCTTCAATAATATATTGGTGCTGGCACCAAATGTTTTTCTCCCCACTTAGGTAATTCTAAGAGTGGTAACTGTAAATTAACGTTTTAGTGTTTTATTTTAATAATATTGGTTTTAGTTTATGTTCAATTGAAATATTAAAAAAAAAATTTACGGTCAAGACTGTGTTTGATTATTTTACTTTATAAAATATTTATATTTTATTTTGGTTACTTTATCATTTATATATATTTATACACACATTTTAATTATAGAAAACTTGTTTAAAAAATGATGAAATAAAGTATAGTATATTGTTACCAGGCATAAAACATTTGTATTAAGCTAAAAAAAAATTATTTATAAAATTAGAGCCAAATATATATACATGGTTATTATTTTATGTATGTTTTCTTGACAAAGTAATTAATTTAAATTTAATGTTTGTAAACTGTTTATTTATAAGTATTAAATTTGTAAAAAACAAAAAAATAGTACTTTCCTAAGTATGGTCTGATTTAGGTAGGAAGAACAGTAGTAAATTTATGGGAAAGTTACTAGATTGCTAAAATGTATTCCTACGCCAAAACATATGTTTTGAAAGATCACTTGTTAAGTAGCTGTCACTTTTGACAAGATAAGTTTTGAAACAAAAAAAAATTATAATAATAAAAATTAATGACAATTTTAATTCTTTTGAATTAATTTTTTTAAATAATGCTAAAAAATTCTAAGTTTAAAAAAATAAAAACTTTAACTTCTTTTCCTGTATATATCATTATTTAATAGTTAGCCAGTATAATATGTTGGATGTGTAACATAATGTTTTGATAAGGTAATGATTTTAATATTATAATTCAACTATAGTAGTTGGTTACTATCACCCCTGGACTAGAAGAACCTTTAGGAGTTAGTTACTATCAATCATGGACTAGAACCTTTAAGAGTTGGTTACTATCAATCCTGGACTAGAACCTTTAGGAGTTAGTTACTATCAATCCTGGACTAGAACCTTTAGGAGTTGGTTACTATCAATCCTGGACTAGAACCTTTAGGAGTTAGTTTCTATCACCCCTGGACTAGAAACTTTAGGAGTTAGTTACTATCAATCATGGACTAGAACCTTTAAGAGTTGGTTACTATCAATCCTGGACTAGAACCTTTAGGAGTTAGTTACTTTCAATTCTGGACTAGAACCTTTAAGAGTTGGTTACTATCAATCCTGGACTAGAACCCCTTAAGAGTTAGTTACTATCAATCCTGGACTAGAACCTTTAGGAGTTAGTTACTATCAATCCTGGACTAGAACCTTTAGGAGGTAGTTACTATCACCCCTGGACTAGAAACTTTAGGAGTTAGTTACTATCAATCATGGACTAGAACCTTTAAGAGTTGGTTACTATCACCCCTGGACTAGAAACTTTAGGAGTTAGTTACTATCAATCCTGGAGTAGAACCTTTAAGAGTTGGTTACTATCAATCCTGGACTAGAACCTCTAAGAGTTAGTTACTATCAATCATGGACTAGAACCTTTAAGAGTTGGTTACTATCACCCCTGGACTAGAAACTTTAGGAGTTAGTTACTATCAATCCTGGAGTAGAACCTTTAAGAGTTGGTTACTATCAATCCTGGACTAGAACCTCTAAGAGTTAGTTACTATCAATCCTGGACTAGAACCTTTAAGAGTTGGTTACTATCAATCCTGGACTAGAACCTTTAGGAGTTAGTTACTATCAATTCTGGACTAGAACCTTTAAGAGTTGGTTACTATCAATCCTGGACTAGAACCTCTAAGAGTTAGTTACTATCAATCCTGGACTAGAACCTCTAAGAGTTAGTTTCTATCAATTCTGGACTAGAACCTCTAAGAGTTAGTTACTATCAATTTTGGACTAGAACCTTTAGGAGTTAGTTTTTAGGAGTTATTTACTATCAATCCTGGACTAGAACCTTTAAGAGTTAGTTACAATCAATCCTGGACTAGAACCTTTAAGAGTTAGTTACTATCAATCCTGGACTAGAACCTTTAGGAGTTAGTTACTATCAATCCTGGACTAGAACCTTTAAGATTGAGTTACTATCAATCCTGGACTAGAACCTTTAGGAGTTGGTTACTATCAATCCTGGAGTAGAACCTTTAAGAGTTGGTTACTATCAATCCTGGACTAGAACCTTTAGGAGTTGGTTACTATCAATCCTGGACTAGAACCTTTAGGAGTTGGTTACTATCAATCCTGGACTAGAACCTTTAGGAGTTAGTTACTATCACCCCTGGACTAGAAACTTTAGGAGTTAGTTACTATCAATCATGGACTAGAACCTTTAGGAGTTAGTTACTATCAATTCTGGACTAGAACCTTTAAGAGTTGGTTACTATCAATCCTGGACTAGAACCTCTAAGAGTTAGTTACTATCAATCCTGGACTAGAACCTCTAAGAGTTAGTTTCTATCAATTCTGGACTAGAACCTCTAAGAGTTAGTTACTATCAATTTTGGACTAGAACCTTTAGGAGTTAGTTTTTAGGAGTTATTTACTATCAATCCTGGACTAGAACCTTTAAGAGTTAGTTACAATCAATCCTGGACTAGAACCTTTAAGAGTTAGTTACTATCAATCCTGGACTAGAACCTTTAGGAGTTAGTTACTATCAATCCTGGACTAGAACCTTTAAGATTGAGTTACTATCAATCCTGGACTAGAACCTTTAGGAGTTGGTTACTATCAATCCTGGAGTAGAACCTTTAAGAGTTGGTTACTATCAATCCTGGACTAGAACCTTTAGGAGTTGGTTACTATCAATCCTGGACTAGAACCTTTAGGAGTTGGTTACTATCAATCCTGGACTAGAACCTCTAAGAGTTAGTTACTATCAATTTTGGACTAGAACCTTTAGGAGTTAGTTACTATCAATCCTGGACTAGAACATTTAGGAGTTAGTTACTATCAATCCTGGACTAGAACCTTTAGGAGTTAGTTACTATCAATCCTGGACTAGAACCTTTAGGAGTTAGTTACTTTCAATCCTGGACTAGAACCTTTAAGAGTTAGTTACTATCAATCCTTGACTAGAACCTTTAAGAGTTAGTGACTATCAATCCTTGACTAGAACCTTTAAGAGTTAGTTACTATCAATCCTGGACTATAACCTTTAGGAGTTAGTTACTATCAATCCTGGACTAGAACCTTTAGGAGTTGGCTACTATCAATCCTGGAGTAGAACCTTTAATAGTTGGTTACTATCAATCCTGGACTAGAACCTTTAAGAGTTGGTTACTATCAATCCTGGACTAGAACCTTTGAGAGTTGGTTACTATCAATCCTGGACTAGAACCTTTAGGAGTTAGTTACTATCAATCCTGGACTAGAACCTTTAAGAGTTAGTTACTATCAATCCTGGACTAGAACCTTTAAGAGTTAGTGACTATCAATCCTGGACTAGAACCTTTAGGAGTTAGTTTTTAGGAGTTATTTACTATCAATCCTGGACTAGAACCTTTAAGAGTTAGTTACTATCAATCCTGGACTGAAACCTTTAGGAGTTAGTTACTATCAATCCTGGACTAGAACCTTTAGGAGTTGGTTAGTATCAATCCTGGACTAGAACCTCTAAGAGTTAGTTACTATCAATTTTGGACTAGAACCCTTAGGAGTTAGTTACTATCAATCCTGGACTAGAACATTTAGGAGTTAGTTACTATCAATCCTGGACTAGCACCTTTAGGAGTTAGTTACTATCAATTCTGGACTAGAACCTTTAGGAGTTAGTTACTATCAATCCTGGACTAGAACCTTTAAGAGTTAGTTACTATCAATCCTGGACTAAAACCTTTAAGAGTTAGTGACTATCAATCCTGGACTAGAACCTTTAGGAGTTAATTTTTAGGAGTTATTTACTATCAATCCTAGACTAGAACCTTTAAGAGTTAGTTACTATCAATCCTGGACTAGAACCTTTAAGATTTAGTTACTATCTATCCTGGACTAGAACCTTTAGGAGTTGGTTACTATCAATCCTGGAGTAGAACCTTTAAGAGTTGGTTACTATCAATCCTGGACTATAACCTTTAGGAGTTGGTTACTATCAATCCTGGACTAGAACGATTAAGAGTTGGTTACTATCAATCCTGGAGTAGAACCTTTAAGAGTTGGTTACTATCAATCCTGGACTAGAACCTCTAGGAGTTAGTTACTATCAATCCTGGACTAGAACCTTTAGGAGGTGTTACTATCAATCCTGGACTAGAACCTCTAAGAGTTAGTTACTATCAATCCTGGACTAGAACCTCTAAGAGTTAGTTTCTATCAATCCTGGACTAGAACCTTTAAGAGTTAGTTTCTATCAATCCTGGACTAGAACCTTTAAGAGTTGGTTACTATCAATCCTGGACTAGAACCTTTAGGAGTTAGTTACTATCAATCCTGGACTAGAACCTTTAGGAGTTAGTTACTATCAATCCTGGACTAGAACCTTTAGGAGTTAGTTACTATCAATCCTGGACTAGAACCTTTAGGAGTTAGTTACTATCAATCCTGGACTAGAACCTTTAGGAGTTAGTTACTATCAATCCTGGACTAGAACCTCTAAGAGTTAGTTACTATCAATCCTGGACTAGAACCTCTAAGAGTTAGTTTCTATCAATCCTGGACTAGAATCTTTAAAGAGTATTGTCTAGAGGTGTAGCCAGTGCATCTTACGCAACATCACTGGAGTTGGACTCATCATTATCATCGTCACCTAGGTTGAGTACTGTCTTTCATTCGCATCCATCTTCATCTCTGTCCTACTTCACAAAGCATGTCCACATATAAAACTAATCTTTGACATTATGTGTAAAATAGAAGTTTGATAGGTGGAGGGGGGGGATGGTGCGGAAAAACAACAATATATAAATCATATTTTTTTATAGAAAATAAATAACATGTTAACTAATTTTCTATCCCCTTATGCCACTAAAAAAATTAATAGTATTGAAATCCACACGGACTTTCTCACTCTATTGTTTAAAATTGGAGATATTTTGTTACACCCTCTCTATCTACCTCGTAGTAATAGGCCACTATAAAATACTACAAGGAAAAGAGGATATAATCTAATGGACATGAAATAATAAATAAAAAAACAAGCGCAGAGAGAATTAAAAGTAAATAGCAATTTAATTTTATCAAAACAGCAGACAATAAATAAGGTGGCCTTGACTATCCTAGTAGAATTGGAAAACATTGATCGCTGGAAAACATAATAATTATCTTTACCATTTTGAATCTGTTTCAACTCTTTCAGAATAAACAAAATAAATAATAATAATATCAGTTGTAAAAGGCTTTTTCAGCCAATCTAAATGGATACGAAAGTGTCCAAACAATACGGACTGAATAAACATAATGACTTTCTCTAGTTAACTTAAAGAGTAAGCCCCACAGTTTTACTGTTAATTTCATGAATGAATCTAACATTATGCTAACAGAAAATACATCAGTACTATAAACAAATATACAATAAACTTTGTAAATGACGTTACATAACACGTGAGTTACCCATATCAAACCTAATGATATCTCTCGCGGGACTGTTTGAATCGTCATCAATCGAACATGAACTAAGATAAACTATTGATTTGAGATTGATGAACGTTTGAGAATAAACAACGAACAGTCCAATTTACTTTAGACAATTATTTGAATACAATGGAAAACCAAGTAAGCAATATAGTAGATTCGTCAATTCCTTTATGAATCTAACATGACTACACTACAGATATACTATCATCACATAACCCCGTTAATATCCAAAATAATACCATTAAGTTCAACTGTTAAAGTTCCAAAATCCTAACGAAGAATATTTACAGAGTGTGATAACTTCCCTTTCACAGAGTCCATTGTTCCAGAATATCGTCTCCAGACGATATAGAACAATTAGCACCGTCCGTCCAACATGGTGACGAGTTTCGAAGTTTCACATTACGATAGTGGTGATCCATCTTGGTTGTGGCAGATTCAAAAGTCGTTGGTTTATGTATTATACAGAGGTCCGTCCCTCTTGGTGACGGGTTCAAAAGTCGTTAGTTTATGTATTATACAGAGGTTCGTCCCTCTTGGTGACGGGTTCAAAAGTCGTTAGTTTATGTATTATACAGAGGTCCGTCCCTCTTGGTGACGGGTTCAAAAGTCGTTAGTTTATGTATTATACAGAGGTCCGTCCCTCTTGGTGACGGGTTCAAAAGTCGTTGGTTTATATATTATACAGAGGTCCATCCCTCTTGGTGACGGGTTCAAAAGTCGTTAGTTTATGTATTATACAGAGGTCCATCCCTCTTGGTGACGGGTTCAAAAGTCGTTAGTTTATGTATTATACAGAGGTCCGTCCCTCTTGGTGACGGGTTCAAAAGTCGTTGGTTTATATATTATACAGAGGTCCATCCCTCATGGTTACGGGTTCAAAAGTCATCCTAATTTTGCAAAGTTACATGTTTTATAGTGATCTAACTGCGTAGTTACAAAAGTGGGGAAAGTTCACTACTTGGTCGGTGACGTGAAGGGGTGGTGATCACCCCATCTTCTTGGGTCATCCAGCTTGAAGGTCTCTGGTTGGTCGCACCGCTCCAGCAGACGGTTCCTTGCATTGTATTTTGAATCTTCTATGATTGATTGGTCAGCGACGTCAGAGGTCAGTAGATGGTTGTAGAGATTATCCGGAAGAGGTCAGCTACGTCTATCTCCACCTCGCTCATGATTAGCAAAAATGCGCTCGCCAGTTACTTTCGTGTCGGTCCGGTATTCACATCTAGTGCGGGTGCACTCAGCAAAGTTGCCCCACTCGCCGATTTAGGACGTTTTGCAGCCAGCTAGGTTTCTTGGTCGTCCAAGCCAGCTTATCCAGAGGGTACGTACGCTAACAGAATTACTTGTAGAAGTTGAAAGGGGATTGTATAGAAAGATATTGTTTTTTATATGGCTTGGTTATATTAGGAACTACAATAGAGAAGCTTACTATTGTAGGTGAATTGACTAATTACTGACGTTTTCAAGAGCGGGTAGTATTCATCGGATTATATTTTCTTGGAGCGGGTAGTATGACTACGTATGACAGTTCAGCAGTATCGGGTAGGAGTGGGGCTTAGATGTAACATTACACTCTTGTAACGTTACAATTTACTCAAAACTCGTAATATATGTGAAACGAGATAGTATACACTAGAAAACCCAAGCATAAATTGCACTATATTTATGTAAAACATTTTTTGAGTCCTGTTTTAAATTTTTAAATTTTATTTTTAAATAATTAATGTCCTCATTTATAGGCTTGAACCGATAAAAAAAGATCAATACTGGGTCCACAAGGGTCAACACTTCGTATTAAAATTTCGACTTCCTGTTAAAATTTTCGAAATTCATTAGGTGTTGCACAACTTCATGTCATCGCATAGCTATTAAATTCCTCATTTATAAATGTTGACCAATTAAAAATATAAATATTGAATATTGAGTCTAAAATGGAGATAGATCTTTGCTGAACAAACATTTCTCCTAGGAGGTTGAAGGAAAAATAACATAAACTTTTTGAGAGACTTACTTATATTTATTTACTCAATGACATTGGAGAATTATTGCGTTGGAACTTAGGTAGTATCTCTTTACAACTAAAGCTCACAAAATCGTATTGAAATATTTGCCAATTTCTCAGAAACTGTTAGTTTTATAAAAATATATTTTACATAAAGTTTTTTATTTTTAATACTACTACAATTTTGCAATGATAAGTTATTTGGTATCTAAAATGGTTGCGGATATAGGGAAATTTCAGCTTATGTAAAGTACCATGAAAGTCATTTTCATGAGAAGATGAAAATAGCCAATTTATTTATAATCTTAATGAATGCCTAGATACGAATTTTAATCAAATTCGTTAGAGCCGATTTTGAGAAAATAGAGTATTTCTCTTTTCGTCCTTTATTAAACTACTCTTAATTTTTTGTTTAAACAGACACACAGACAGACGGCATTGCAAGGTCCACTTTTTAGGGTTGGGGTGGGGGGGAGAGGGGTGAAAGGTCATGAAATGTCGACAGCCCTCAAAATTTCAGGTTAGATTTTTTTTTTACGGTCGCAATACTTTACCTTTTGTGTTCGAAATTTAAAAAATATATACATTTGCGTATAGCTTAACAGTGATTGATTTTATAAAAATATGCTTCGAATAAAATATTTTTATTATAAATAGATCTGCATATTTGTAATGATAAGTAATATAATATCTTAAATAGTTTCAGAGGTATGATAAAAAATAATACTTTACTCATCAGACTGGAGCCCTTAAAGTCATTTTGCCAAAATATTGAGAGTAGCCATTTTGTTTGGAATATTTATAATGTTTTGAAATTAAATTTAATCAAAATTGTTATAGCCGATTTTGAGAAAATCGACTTTTTCTCTTTTTGGCCTTTAGTAAACTACCCTTAATTTTAAGGTAAGATATCCAATTCCAAAAATCTCTCGGAGCAACCCTATGAAAACCCGAGATACTAAGTTTCAACCAGATTGGTAAAATAGTTTAGGTTCTAGTTGGAGGTACAGACAGATAGACAGACAGACGCACGGAAATTCAATCAAAAACAACTTTTTCGGATTCGGGGGGTCATTAAACGTCAAGATTCATCAAAATTTAGAGTTCGATTTTTTTTTACGATCACAATACTTTCTCTACCTGTAAGATAGCGAGAAAGTAACAAAGAGAATCAATCAAATTATTACTAAAATTATAATTTTTAAATTCGGTAGGCATTTGAAAACTTTTGTTATTTTTAAACATCCAAACAACTGGCTAAAATTTAGTTACATGAATGTGTTTTTACTCGTGATTCTTTTAATGTTAATATGACATCATCTTTTCCTATCACCATTATATTGTTTATTTGATAACTAGCCTACGAATTAAAGGTTAGGTTAGGTTTTTTGTAGTATTGTGATAGTAAAGTATTGTTATATGCAATAGTAATCAGTTTTGTTATTCTAAACTATTTAAAACCAACAGAGCCTAACATTTTAAGAATCAACAACGTGAGACTTAAGTTTGTTTTGATTCAATTGTTATCGCTAAATTATTTTCATTATTATGATTCTAGTATAATTAAGTTTTCCGTATTCTTGTAACCGGGATGAAAGTGTTAAATAATTTCTTATTTTAAATTTTATATATATTAAAGGAACCGCTATGTAGCGATTTTGGTGCAACAACACCCCACTTTACTATATACATTTTGAAGACTCAAGTTTAGTATACAAACAGATGCTGCTGGAACATTATCTTATTACAGCAAACACACTTAACAATATCAACTGTCTCCAGCCTGTGGCAGGGTCACTTTAGTAAAGTGCCTCCATCTTCCTCTTTCCTTCCAACATTTTTCCTCCATTAATCACTTCCATTCTTCTCCTTTCACTTGCACACTTTCTATTATCTAATCTTCCCAGTTTTTTTTTGGACTCCCTTGCGGTTTTTTTCCTACATACTCATTTCCAACATTTTCTTTGTATCCTATCTTTTTCCATCCTCATTACATGTCCATACCATCTTATCCTGGCTTCCTCTACTATCTCATGTACTCCAACATCCTCATTACATGTCCATACCATCTCAGTCTTGCTTTCTCTACTATCTCATGTACTCCAACATCCTCATTACATGTCCATACCATCTCAGTCTTACTTCCTCTACTATCTAATGTACTCCATGAACTCCCACTCTTCCCGGTAACTCCATTCCTATTCTTAACTTTCCTCGTGACAGCTAAAATGCTCCTCACATACTTCAGTTCCCTTGGCCTCCATTTTTCTAGTCTCTCATACATTCATTGTCCATGTTCCTGCCGCATATGTGACAATAGGTACAAAGTATATCCTGTACAACAATTCCTTACACTTCTCCATAGCAGGCCTCTTATTTACCTATGGAACAATGTATCCCTGCTGTCCTCTTCTCAATGAATCCTCTCTACTTCCACTTTTCTCCTCAATCACGCTTCCAAGATATTTTAGGTTCTGTATTTTTCTCAGCTCTACTACATCCAACCTTATAGGATTATTAGGCTTCACTGTCATTACCATCAATTCACACTTTAACATTATAGATTTCATTATCTTTCTTTCCCCCACCCCGCCACCCCATACCATCATGTAATCAGCAAACATCATGGCTTTCATTCTTTCCTCCCCGAGTTTTTTTGCTAATTTTTTCATGATAATTTCCACTGTCATTACAGATAGTAATGATGAAAGTGCACTTCCCGGCTACACTCAATTTCTTACAAACACACTTTGTTTGGTAGTGTTTGAGCTGTAAGCACAGTTCTCCATAGCATGTGTTTATGTACGAGACCTGTAGCCCTTTTATAATTTATGTAACTAGCTGACTTATACTATGTAAATAGGAAGAAAACCAGACTATGTTGAAACACATTTCACCCCAATCTGAACTAGAAATGGTGGGATTTACGAGACTACAGAATGTATTAAACAGTGGTGGTCCTAGACAAAAACCAATTTGGGGGGCAGAAAGTACTGCATGTAGCAGGTAATTAATTAAAATTCATATGTAAAATTATATACATATATACACATACATCCAAGACATAAAATACATAAACATTCATATACACTTTGGTTTAAATATTGATATCAATTTTTTGATAGTGTAGGTCCTGCACTGTTAATCATCATAATCATCGTCATCACCCAACATTCGGCCAGGTCTATTAGGAACACACACCTCTCCAACTTCTCCTATCCATCCACATTCTTTCCTCTTCCACCTTTGCCGATTCTTCTCCTCTTTCTTCTACACACTTCATTACTGTTAATAGACCTTACACTCATGATAGGATCGCATACACTTCAAACAGTATATTTGTACTCCTGTTATGCATGACACTCACTGAAAATAATAGAAGGCAAATTGGAATGACGGAATCAGTCAGGATAGGGAAACGCTTGAAAAAACAACTTCATGGAATAACTAACGTACTTGATTATTGTATGGTATATTTTAGTAATATTTACAATACAACTAAAGATAAAATACAGTTTTCTAGCTATCAGTGAAATACTCGCTTATTTAAAAATTAATTCTACGATTTCCAATTTCAGCAAATTTTTGTACAACTTCTGTTGGATCCTGGACCAGACGTTCACTTAACTCCCTTTCTATTGAGAGTATAGCAAGCCTAGATAGTCTTTTACTCGTCATTGTCGAGCTCAAATAAGTTTTAACCCTTTTCATGGTTGAAAAACTTATTTCACAAGCTGCTGAGTAAACAGGTAACGTTAGTAAGAGGGTTTTAAGTTTAGAAAGGCTAGGAAAAACTACTTCCATTTTCTTTGTGTCATTAAAAAAGTTTTAGAGTTATTGTTTTTTATTCACAAAGGTGTTCTTAGCTAAGCATATTTCGAATTAAACTTTTTGAAGTACATAAAAAATCTTTGGTATTTTTCAGCAAATGATTGTTTAGATTTTTCATGCAGAAACATTTCACTGATAGGGTGACAAGCACTTATCTCATCACTTACAAAGTCATTCTTAGTGAATCTAAGTTCCGAATACCAACCACATTTTCAATTATCTCAAATAGATTTTGTTTACATTTTTCTCCTTCGGTGTCTTGTGGATCCTTGTTTTTCCTGGTAAGGCTGATGTTATAGTATAATCTTTCAACCATCTGTGAAGCGGTGCTACTTTCATAGATTTTGATTAATATAGTATATCATAGCTTTTTGCTTTTTCATAGGATATAAAACAAAAGTATTTATCAGGCCATTTTTCTTTCAGTGTAATTATTACAGCTTTTATTACTTTTAAGCTGGCCCAAGATCCACAACTTTCTGTTGAAGTAGCATAGATGCCCCATTTTCTAGTCCCATAATCTTTGAAAATATCTTATATTACTATATAACAATTCAAACTTTTGTTTATAAAATGAAAAATAATATTCTTACCTCTAGAGAAATTCTCGAAGAAAACATATTCACTATGTTCGCCTTTACAATCTGTTATATTATTTTGTTTTAATATGTAGGCCTATTTATGATAACTTTAAATAATTTAGCAAAAAAAAATCAATATCCAAGAAAATATGTTTAGGCCTATAAAATAAATGACAATGAAAAATCAAAAGCTATCCTAACCAACAAAAATCTATTTTAAATTCACTACATTTAAAGTTATAACAAAGTCTCTAATAAAAATACAATAACTTATAACTGGAGAAAACATCGAAAGTATTTTTTATTACACTTCACAGATGAATTTGGAATAATATAAAAATCATAAAACTCGAGGTTTAGCCTAGAGGTCAACACAACACAATCTTTGGGTTAGAATATTTAATAGTTTTGATACACTTAAATTTTCAAATAATGTATATCGATCACTCAGAAACACTCGCTTTTCTTTTTATCACACGCTTTTATTTTATATTGAATAAATAATTATTCTAAGATCACTAAAAAACGTTTATTTTCCAAGGATAATATGTTCATACCGAAATAATATTCTCAAAAGAACACACAGACTAAGTAGCCGAATTAATATTCAAAAAAGATACTGTATTATTCAAAGTTGTAATAAAATTACTAACGGTATTAACTACAATTTTACAATTATTACATATTTTGTTCACTTCCAAATTTTTACTCGCGCACGTGGTTTTATTAACTGTATTTTATACGAGAGTTCACTGTTATAATGTCTATTTAAAATTGTTAGATTTTGGTTATGAAAATAATCGTTTGGTTGGTTGTTAAGTTTTGAAGTTTTCTTTTGCTGTTTAATTCAAATTAATTATTAAAAGCAAGAGAACGTTAAAAATGGCCTTAAATGCTGAAAACAAATATGGCCACTGAATGGAAGCTTGCAGTCTCTTGATGACGTATGAAGAACTTGTTGCGGGTTGAACGTTGAATTGTATTTCTACACGGTGTTTACAAAATTGAAACTTAATATTATTTCAAAAACATTTTGTATCTTTTTTCCTCTTTATTATCACAAACCATTTATTTATGTTAAAGATATGCGAGGCCAGTTATAAAAATATGAATAACTGAATATAATACCATTAAATGTAAAATTTCACGCTCTATTTAAACTGTAATGGCCACAAGAATTAAAAGAAAAACTAGAATGAATTAACTAGACTTTTTTTCTTAAATTAGATTATGTAAAAGAAAATTATACTCTAATCCTTGGGGAAGTATTGTTAAAAGTGATTGATAATATTTTTAGTGATAATAATAGTGACACTTAGCAAATAATTATTATTTACAAATATGTTGACAAAAGTTACTTTCAGACAATGTTGGCATTACTGATACCATCTGCTCGCTTCTGCTAGCTGTCATGTAAAACCACAAAAGTGCTAACGCGTCTATAGCTATTTTTGAGTACGAAACGTGAGCTTAGAGCATGGCCGAGACCTCAAACACTACTCTGTGGTGAATTGAGTGAAAGTGTGAAGGAAAACAAAATATGACGGTCAGTTGAAATTTACTGAAATTACTTAGGGAGCATAGCTATTAAATAACAATACTATCGTATTTTCTCGTAGCATAATGCTATTATGTAGATCATCAAAAATCAAAATTATTAATAATGGACTGATTATAATTATTTTTTATCCGATGATATTTGGGGAGTCTGACCCCGGTTTAGAACCACCACTGGTATTACCTGAAACTATTATCCTTAAAATGTTTTAATACAAAGTTGAACAACTAAAATAATTTATTTTAATTTCAAAATATTACACACAAATGTATGTTATTATGTTTTGTAATAATACTAAGTTATAGTAACATCAATTTTCAAGACTTAAGGCCTAGCCATTTGTTTAACACAACAATCTTAGTTTTCAACGAGATCAAGCCCTACTTCTTTTCTTGATACACACGCAATATGGAATTTATAAAATTCAAAATCTAATATAGTAGCCTATCTATCACTGTCACAAACGCTCTAGAGTTTATCGTACACACGAATACAGAAGTTCAAAAACGATTTAGCAATATTTTGTTTGACTTTTTACTTTCTCTCTATCTTAGAGGTAGAGAAAGTATTGTGATCGTCAAAAAAATCGAACTCGAGATTTTGATGAATTTTGACGTTTCATGACTTCCTGAATCCGAAAAAGTGGTTTTTGAATTTCCGTCTGTCTGTCTGTCTGTACCTCCAACTAGAGCCTAAACTATTTTACCGATTGAGCTGAAACTTGATATCTAGGGTTTTCATAGGGTTGCCCCGAGGGGTTTTTGGAATTGGATATCTACCCCTAAAATTAAGGGTAGTTTACTGAAGGGAAAAAAGAGAAAAAGTCGATTTTCTCAAAATCGGCTCTAACGATTTTGATTAAATTTCATTTATAAACATTAATAAATATTACAAACAAAATGGCTACTCTCAATATTTTGGCAAAATCGATTTAAGGGCTCCGGTCTGATGCGTAAATTAACATTTTTTATAATAGCTCCGAAACTATTTGCGATATGAAATAACTTAGCATTATAAATATGTATATATAATTATAATACAAATATTTTATCCGAAACATATTTTTATAAAATCAATAATTTTCAATCTATACGCAATTATATATATATTTTTAACTTTTTGGACATTAAAGCTTAAGTATTGCGATCGTAAAAAAAACTAACCTGAAATGTTGATGGATGTCGACGTCTCATGACCCCCCGAACCCTAAAAAACAGTCTTTGCAATGCCGTCTCTCTGTGTGTCTATTAAAACTTAAAATTAAGGGTAGTTTACCGAAGGGCAAAAAGAGAAAAAGTCGATTTTCTCAAAATCGGCTCTAACGATTTTAATTAAATTTCATTTATAAACATTAATAAATATTACAAACAAAATGGCTACTCTCAATATTTCGGCAAAATCGATTTAAGGGCTCCGGTCTGATGGGTAAATTAACATTTTTTATAATAGCTCCGAAACTATTTGAGATTTGAAATTACTTAGCATTACAAATATGTATATATATTTATAATACAGATATTTTATCCGAAACATATTTTTATAAAATCAATAACTTTCAATCTATACGCAATTATATGAATTTTTTTAACTTTTTGAACATTAAAGTGTAAGTATTGCGACCGTAAAAAAAAACTAACCTGAAATGTTGATGGATGTCGACGTCTCATGACCCCCCGAACCCTAAAAAATAGTCTTTGCAATGCCGTCTGTCTGTGTGTCTATAAAAACTTAAAATTAAGGGTAGTTTACTGAAGGGCGAAAAGAGAAAAATTTGGTTTTCTCAAAATCTGCTCAAACGATTTTGATTAAAATTCGTATCTAGGCGTTAATTAAGATTATAAATAAACTGGCTATTTTCATTTTCCTATGAAAATGATTTTTACGGTACATTACAGAAGCGTTAATTTCCGTATCTCCACAACTATTGGAGAAACTAAACAACTTATCATCGCAAAATTGTAGGCCTATTAGAAATAAAAAACTTTTATTTGACATATATTTTTATAAAAGCAACAGTTTCTGAGATATTTGCAAATATATTAATACAATTTTGTGAGCTTTAGTTGTAAACATATACTACTTAAGTCTTTACGCAATAATACTCCAATGCCATAGAGTAATTAAATATAAGTATCTAAAATAGTATGTTATTTTTCCTTAAATCTCTTAGGAGAAATGTTTGCATAGCAATGATTTATCTCCATTTTAGACTCAATAGTCAATATTTACATTTTTTATTGGTCAAAATGTATAAATGAATAATTAAATATCAATGCGATGACTTGAAGATCTGCAACACCATATAAAATGTTAAAATTTTAACCAGAAATCGAAATTTTAATACGAAGTGTTGACCCTTGTGGAAGACATTAAACAGTTTGAAATGCTCTTAGGTGGACAAAGATGCGCCTCTTTTCTCATTGATTATATATCATTGTATATTATTTTATGCGTGTTCTTATGTGGAGTGGTGATGATACAATGTACATTATTCCGTTCAGAAATCTTAAGAGTTTATAGAAAGAGAGAGAAAGTCTGTGCGGTGCGCCGTACCATTTATTTTAATATGGTTTAGGAAATAATAATTCGTTTTATAGTTTATAGTGATCGGTTCTAATAAGATAAACGTGGATTTATAATACATTTTACTCTTTGCACTATTGTATCTCATGTTACCAACAATAGCGTAAATGAAAATATTACAATAGTAATTATATTTCACTATATAAATCTGTCTAAATAATAATCTAAAGACAAATTATTAAGCAACTCATAAACGAGGGAGTACTATTATAAACTTTTTATAAATTTGTAGATGAAATCTATTATGATAAGTCAATCAAATAAAACATGTTTCTATAATGTCTAATTTTATTAATTACTAAACCACCTCGGTGGCGTAATTTGCTAAAGCGCCAATTTCATGTTGAGCTAGACTGTCGAGGATGGAAAGATCAAGGTTCGAATCTCACTCACGTGAATTGGAGGGTTTACTAAGTGGTTTTCTATTCTCCCTCCATGCAAATGCGGGTTCACTTACTTTATATACAGCCTTTCTAATTCTTAGTTACTCATTAGCTTAGTTAATACTTAAGCGTACAAACCGAACGGATAATATGACGTGGTGCTAAGTGTTATTATTATTATTATTAGTAACGTCCAATCAACGTTGGTGAATTCTACTCTTCCTCCTATAAAATCAGACTTTAATTATGGAAACTTATTTGATTTCTCTTTATGTTGGAATTAATGTGTTGTGTTTTGAAATTTTATTTTATAGATGTATAATATAATATAGCTTATATTATTTTGTTACAATCCCTATCTGTTCATAACTTCTCATACAAAGACTTTTAGGTCTTTTGTTGTTTGATTATTACTAACCACTCTATTTTACACATTTTTTGAGATTGTGACCATGAAAATTTTTTTTTTACATTGTTGAGATTTAAAATTTATGTATACCTAACCATATTATATTAAAATAAATAAAATTTCAATAAAACGTTACTTATAAAATGACTTAGTTAAGGGACACAACTATGACAAAATTTTGAGGGGTAGTGAGGCACTAGCAGCTGTTTAATACCAGGGGTAAGTGGATCCCAGATAATTTTAGAACAATTATTGCACTTTGAAAAGGATTTTGCTGTCAAAACACAAACACCGCAGTCAAAATGGATTCAACCACACAATTATATCCCAGCATTGTTAGAGGCCGTGGAGATGGTGAATGGGAGAACAGGCTTTACCCTCTCAAATTCTTCATTTCAGTAAACTTGAGGGGGATGGGGCAACATTCCCTAGTACCCCCCTTTTCCTTTTGTTGTGCCTTTGAATTAAATTACAAGAGTCATATTTTGTTGAAGGCAACATTTGCGAATCCAAATTTTAATTCAAGGAGTTGGGAGGAGGGTGTGCATGAAAATCATTAGCATATCTAACTAAAACTACAAATACAAATACAGTTTTGAAAGTACTTCACTTAAAAGTAAAATCATTCATCTACTTACTATCTCATTCTTTGTGAACCATTATTGCATTCCTCACATTAGCATCCCAAGGGGCTTTGACCCACATTTGACAAGGCGTGTACCATGCATTATAATAAGGAGCTTTACATAGATGGGGCAACATACACCCAGCATAACACCCATTTGACTAAAGTCTGTAAATAAATTATAATATAGTAAAGTGTTTTTTTAAAGGGGGGAAATATTAAAAGCGCATCTATCTATTATTTAACTTTAAGTCTAGTGACGTAATTTATAAAATAGTAAACATAGTAGACGATAAAAGAATTAAATTAAAATTAATACAATACTTTGGGCTCAAAACCAACATTTAAATTTAACAACAAAATAATTATCTCAGGGTCAAACTAAAAAAATAATAATACATAAAATTGAACACAAGACTTTCTCAAGATTTTCGGGTCATGCTGGGGGAGAAAATCCCTTAATTGGAGCTAATCAGCAATGGACTTACCTTGTGTACAACAATAGGCCTACTTGTGTCCAAAGTCGGCATCCCTGGGAACTGCTTGCACGTGAGACATTGTTAAATATGGGGTTACTTTACGGATGATAGTAATACAAGATTGAATTATTATAGATGATAGTTAATAAAGAAACCTAGAAATAAATGTACACCACAATGAAGGTGAATTGAAGAAAATAGATAATTGTGGTAAAATTTAATCTTCAAATGGCCCAGGCTAATAGACGTCTATTAAAATACAAAGTGAAAATTACATTCTATATAATATTATCAATGTCAGTATTATTCAGAGTTAAAGAATAGTATATATATATATAAACAAAAGAAAATAATCGAAGTACTTTAAGTGGACTTATTAAACAAGCAAATCTTACTAATATTATAAATGCGAAAGTTTGTGTGTTTGGATGTTTGTTACTGAATCACGCCAAAACTGCAGAACGGATTCGATTGAAACTTGGTACATAGGTAGAGTATGTCCTGGAATAACATATTAGACTATTCCCAACCTTTGACTCTTCATTAATTTTACAATATTAATGTTTAAACTTTTCGTTATAAAATATAAGACATATATTGTGATTTTAATTTTACGAATAAATATAAATGTGATTATAATTAAAACGTTAAAGTAAAGATAGCATAATACGGAAATACTATTTACAGCTAGAGCTGAGAAAAACGCATAAATATTTGGAAAAAAGTTTGATTTATCACCAAAGCAGTTTAGTTAATAATTAAAAGATTTTCATTTATTGCGGGCAAGGCCGCAATGGGTAAAAGCTAGTATTTAATAAAACATTATTTGAAATCCTTTAAAAATATATGTACAGCCATCTCTGGTTTTATGAACTCGGTTGTAGTGAATATTCAGCTACAGTGAACCTGATTCATTGGTCCCAACCCACATACATTTCAATGTGTGTTAAAATATTCGTTTATAATGAACCCTCAACTCCTGTTTTAGTGAACAGAAAAATTGAAACTTTCAATAAGAAATGTAATTCTAGCATCATCATTCTTGAAAAACATAACTTTTTGGTTGTTTAAACTTGGGAAGACACCGATTCTCTACATGAGTTCTTATTTAGGAAGCACAAAAATTGACTGAAAGTACGGAATGTGTACGGGGAGGGGGTTGAACTTAAACTGTCACTGCACTCATTGCCCTGGCTTAAACGACGCTGCCTACTTGGTGAATTCGAAGCTATTTTGTAACTTGACGCACTCGAGCAGGAAATCTGTGGCCTCCTCTGACAGTTCGTACCCCCTCCATGAAGACCCTTCCTCTCTTTCTCTACCTGTGTCAGGAGGGTACAAGTTCCACCGTTGGTGACCTGGTGGTCTAGGGGTAAGGTGTCGGACTTCTGTACTGAGTGTCCGGGGTTCAATCCTCGGTTCCAGCACAGATTTATCTGATTGCCAAACCCTTCCTTCACCTCTGACAAGAATTCTATTAATCACAACTTGTGAATGTGAGGAATGCCAGGCCTCCACCGTGGTTCGGATTCCACGTTAAACTGTAGGTCCTCCATTTCATCTCACAATCACCCTACCATTGCACATTAGCGTAAGTGCGTATAACCCGAACGGGTAGTAAGACGCGGTGCTAATAATAATAATAATAATAATAATAATAATAATAATAATAATAATAATAATAATATAATAATAATAATAAATAATAATAATACAAGTTCATCGCCTCGGAAGACGCTGATAGCTAAGTGAACTATGGCACTAGACTAGTGGTTTACAACTGGAGTGTGACCACATCTGTGATATCGGGTGGGGTCGCATTGCTAGTTGAGGTTATAGCGTTATGTTCACTTTTTAAATTGATTATAGGAATGTTCAAAATTCAAATACTGTAGAAATGTACGCAGTTAAAATGACAAAAATTGTTTGGTTACTAATTAGGTTCCAACTAACTCAGACAGTTGCTTGTTAGCTTAGTTTGCTGTAGGAGTCTTTGTTTAGGTGAGTGGCGCTGATATATAGCTTTGTAAATACCCACTGAGCTCGTTGATTCTCTTTTGAGGCATCTTAGTCGCATTCATATAAATAATATATATGAGTAGTTTAAAGGAATGAAATCAAACACTTGGGATTAACGTCAAGTTCGTTTGGTTTAACTGATGAGGTCAGGATACATATCCTGACTGAGGGTTCTGGGAATTTCTTCAGTAGAAATGGTATTATGGGCACTTTCTGGGACATATCCTGCTTTATTTGGACTGAAAGAAAAAAGTTATTAAATGTCTAACAGTTGAATAAACATTTGGTAAATATTATCAGAGATTTAATGTTTCTGGCACTTACCCAGGGACTCCAGAACAAAGGGGTTGGGGCCTCAATCTCCCGTGTTTATATTTTGGGGGGTTTGGACTATCAAGGCCATAGCCAGCCAATAATTTCGGGGAGGAGGGGTGTCTCGCGGGCACATTACCCAATTGCTGGAGGCTGGAAAAATGTCTATATGATAAACAGTTCTAGAAGCTATCTGAAGTGTTTTGTATGGCAACATAATATCATAACTGCTGAAGAATAGAAGAAATTCTAAATATTAAACACCTCTAGAAGCTTTCTGAAGTGCTTTTTACGGTAACAAAGTACTTGTATCTTAATTTTGATATTATTTGAACCATAAATAAAGCCATCTATATTTTGCTCATTAAATTTATTTGGGGGGGGAGCTGAACCCCCAAAACCTCTCAAACTACATCCTTGTGGAATATTTTTAACGTATATTCGAAAATCACGTATGTAATTATTTAAAATATGGTTTTATTAACAAACTCTCATACTATACCCATTGTTAAAAATTAATGCTAAGTCAAGTGGTTTAGTGCAACAACAAAAATAAAAATACCTATTATAAAATTTGTTTCTACCAGCGCGGTAATTTTAAGTAATACTAAAATATTTATAAATCATGTTATATAATAATAAATTGAAAGGGGTCAGAAATGGGGCCCCGTTTATTTTGAAAGACTTTATAAAGTTTTACACTATAATGTGCAAACCAGAGAGGTGAACTATACTCTTCTTCTCTTACGTTGAGGAAAACACGCTAAGACAATCTTTAAGCTATAAGGGTATGCAGGCTTATGAGTAGATGACCCGGCATATGAGTACAATTTGACCTTTGACTTTTGACCCTAATATGTGTTACGTCATTGCGTGCTATGTCCATACACTCCGCCTGTGTTTTCCCTGGTGACGTTACTGCAACCCTGGTGCCAGTATATTTCCGTTGTTGTTACTGACCTTAATTTCCCCTCCATTTACACTCTGGTTATTTCCATGACAACATAAGATTGTGATTTGTTGTCCTCCTTCAATGTCGCAAAGGTTTTTTTCTGGCTTTTTTTCCGTTGGTCTTCTATGTGGCAATGGGTTTTCCCAGATGCCTCATACCAGTCTCCAGTTTGGTGGCTCGACAAGACAAGTTGAGACAGGAATAGATCACGACCCTGAATGATGTAGCAACACTCCCCAATCTATGTGATAATATGTTTTCCCGGTGACGTCATCGCTACCCTTGTGCCAGTTAGGTGGGTTGACAAGAAAAGTCGAGACAAGAATAGCGGGAGCATTGACACAGTTCTTATCATACACAATCAGAGGCCTCTCTCCAGATGGAAACCTCAGAGTGATTTATAATTCTCAGTTAGGGGCAACTATCCCCCCACAAAAGTCTATTAAAATTGGTACCTACCGTCGACATGTGGGGATGTATCTGTTTGGCGGCTCGACAAGTCAAGTCTCGTATATGTTTAACCTACGTGTTGGGATAAGGTAAGAGACAAAGAGGTTTTGCGTGAATAAAACACGATATTACAAACACATATTTACTATACATTAAATGTTTCACATACCTACATAATATTTATTATACATTAAAGGTTTCATAGACATACATAATATTTACTATACACTTTTACAGGAATGACGCATATACTCATTCAAACGTTTTTTTACAGTGTCTCTTAGATGTGTTAGTAAAATTGTTTTTAGTTCACAATCCAACATGTAATAGTCCAAACCAACGACTTAACGTGTATAATGGGTAGCACTGATAAGAGCCAGGTTTCTGAGTGTGTTTTCACCATAGGCTGTTCGAGGTTGATGACATCCACTGATTCTGTTAGTGTGTCGCATACATCCACGACGAGTGTGTTGGCAATAGCGTGCGATGGGTGACCACATATCCCATCAGTCAACGGCAACGTCGATGGGGTCCCACTTATCACAAAGAGCGCCCAGCTAGGTTATAGATAGGCGACCCGTTTGAGTCCAGCGTCTTGTTTCTCGCTGATGACGACCATACGGTCACCGTACATGCGTCTCAGATATATTTCGTGATTAGTCATATTAATCTTCTGAGGAGGCTGTGTGTTGCTGAAAAACTTTGATATTACCTATATTAGTTGCCCAGTTATTGCAACTCTCTATGGTTAAACACCGTACAATTCCCTCGGCATTTTTCTAGCTGGACATAGGGCGTAAAGTTGTTTTGACACTCATGCCAACGATGACTCGTTCGGCATCGACTTCGTCCAATGGAAACAATGTGTTGAAAATACTGGTGATGGCGAGCGGCTTTACCGGCTTTGATTTGCGGATGTAAACGTCTTGACCTTCCATGATATTTGATCACTTCAAAGACTGTCATGATTATGTCCGATAAGCCATTGGGATGCCCTTTTATAAAGGAAGTCAAGGTGCACGCTGATTGGACGCAGCTTATTGAGGGGTGTAAAGATTCTAGCGTCTTGAAAAATATTTTGTAATATCTCATCTTCTAAGCGTCATTGACTGTATGATTGATGGGTGATAAAAGGACTAGGAAAGTTTTCATTGGAATGTTCTGGGTCCAATAGAGAAGGTACATGAGACAATAATAGCCGCAAAAGCAAAGGCTACGCTTTAAATTTTTACCGTGTTATGATACGTGCGGGAAATGTTTTTGCGTATAAATGCCAGATGTGACTTTATACGGGGTGGAAAACCATAACTGTCAAAGAATTCTCCCAAACCATTTTGCCGATAAAGATGGCAACCAACCCATGTGCCCCAGGCTTGGTGTGTGGATTCGTGTTGATGACGAGAGTGGAAGGTTGCGCTATTATTGTTGGTAGTTGATCAGCAGGAAAAACACCCGACCGTACAGAACGGAATCACGAGTTTGTTTTCAGCGCATATCTTATGGTGTGCGTGACCATCTTCAATCATCCAATCTCAAAATCCCCAAACAATGGAGGCCGAACAGAAATTCCATACAGAACTATGTGCCATGCACATGGTGCGGCCCAATTTAAATGTTTTCAAAGACGAACAGCCTCGGTCGTACAGATCTACAACAAGCGTAGGCGCGTATTTGGTTAGAAACTTTTTTCTTCCCCCTTGACGTAGACGGTTTCTGCACGCATTTTAGAACGGTAAATGGGTGATCATAGTAAGCTGTAATCCACTTTACCACTATCCAAGCGAATACCTTGCAGTTTATTGACGATATAGTCAGCTTATTTTTTAGCAGCGGTGAAAGCTCCTCGATAGTGTATGGGGCTTTAACACCCAATGTTGAAGTAATTTACCGCATACAAATAAAACAATCAATTGCTTGACGATAAATCTTTGCTGTAATCGATGAAACTTTGAAAATCTACATTGACGTTCTTGGTTTAAATGATGGGGCTAAGGGGCCGAAAGTTTATTAAATTAACTCCTTAAATCAGTCACGACGTTTCTGTCCTTGTCGATGGTGATGATGTTGGTAAACTTCCTGTAAACGATACAGTTACTGGTTTTGGTGAGAGCTCGCGTGAAGGTCACTTTGATGTTCAGAAAACCATACCTCGTCAAATTCCAATGTGATGTCATGTGGGTGGACAGATTAGGTGTGAGATAAAAAGCTATAAGGTGATATCTCTTAGGGAAGGCTTCCCGTATGATTTCGCTACCTTCTTACATGAAATGGATACCAGTTCCTGAAAACAATGTGTGGTAGTACTTGCCATAGCTGCTGGTTGAAAAATCAGGATTTAACGGTTTTAACGACACTCGTTCCCCTAAAAGTACAACGAGAAATGGTTCATGCTTTAGGTTTTGAGTTGAACGGGTTCTTGGTGGAGGGTCTGTTGAACGCAGCGTTTTATCAAATCCCACGATGCATCGTTTGGGTAACTGTCCAGTGATTTCCCTTGCACCCCCTAGGAATAGTGAGTGTTTTTACTTCCACAAGTGTAGTGGAATAATTTGTAGGACTGACGTTTAATGCTTTGGCATGTGCCAACATATAGAAGGTGCCACTTTGACACGTCGCACTAGAAGACAGGCTTCAACGATGTGAATCTTAAAGTGCGGGATTCTAGGGACGGCCATAAGACTAAGCTTGACTCTGGAACTTACAGATTTGACTTTGAGTTCAGTGCCGTTTAAAATAATTTTTCTTCGTGAAACACATCACCGTGTCGATAACCTACCTACCGTCCTCCTTTTTGCAGTGAGACTGCCATGAGCTTCAAAACCTTGGTTGTCGGCGTTAACTTCCTCAAAGGTTCCGGGGCTGTCTGTGAACCACAGACCGCAAGTAAAATGTGTTATTTTGGATTCACTGTTTTAATTGAGCAACGTCTCAATGTATGATACATAAGCATACGTGTTGCTGGGCGGTGAGACTAAATTTGGTTTAAAAACATATCCAATTATGTGAATAGTTAATGCAACCAGTTGTTGACGGCAGCAATTTGATCCACTTCAGTGAAAACACCACCGTCGGGTTTATTGATAGCATTCCTGTGAAAGAGCATGGTCTGTAAAAATCGATATAGAAATCACCTTGACAAGTAACGATAAATTTGATGGGCGAATCATTGGTGAGGGTAGATACAGGTTTGTACTGGATCTATTGTCCACTTTCAAGACTGGTTCGCGTGGGTGGGACGTAAAATAGATTGAGTTCATTGCTGGAACACTCGCAGGAATGAGGGTGTAGAAACGCCATTTCAACTGAAAATATCTACCGCTTCTTTTTATAACTTTTTACGTCAAGCAACGACAGAAGACTGACGTCGGTGCTTCTTACGACGCCCTTATATCCTGAGCCGGTCATCAGTTTGTCTCTCTTCTGCTCCACCTTGCGATTCAGGTTTGTTCCAGCCTCACCGACATGCTGGCGTAGAGCCTCGTTGATAGGACGACGTTGATTGGCAACTTCAAAGAGCACGTCAATACCCGTATGAAGCGCCTGTTTTCAATGGCTTTAGCACCGGTTCTCAGCAACGGTACGACGCTCTTGATAAGGCTGATGAAAAAACTTCCTATTCCATGCCCGCGTTGATAGGGAACACCGTGGTAGATCTAAGATACTCCTGTTTCCACCTGGTTGACGTAGTATCTTTGGTAGGGACCGTTCATATTGAGAAGTGCCGAAAATGAAATTTCCCCAACACTTTTTCAAACTCGAATGGTACAGGTTCACCAGTGTATGCTCTTATATTGATTTCCAGGCTTTCAACTTCCCTTCTAAGTACGGGCACGTAATGCGACGAGTATAGCTAACTGTATTATGTATGCCGTAGAGATAATTTGTGTTGTTGATACCGACGATACGTAAAAGCGGTGCCACAATGTCACCCACGGTCTGAGGATTGGCGATATCCTTGAAGATGTACATTTGAGAGGGCAAGCCTAGTAGAATGTTGGCGGCGCACGGTGACTATTGGTATTTGATCAGATTATTCTTAGGATCAAAACCAAGTTGTAGACTTAGTTGACTAGATAGAGTCAGCAGCAGTATATTTGGTGAAGAAGAAACAATTTCCACTTTTTTTTGTTAGGGTTTATGTATTTGAATACAACCTCGAAATCCCATTTAAATGCCTCTACATCGTTTAGGGCTTTAACCAATTCACGGATAGGGCTGTAATTTTCAGGTGGCATGTGATCCTTGAATATTTGTTCCACACCGTTAGTGTTGACCCAGTTGTACCATACAATATTTTGGCCCTCACGTACGGTGGTGAAAGAACAAGGATATTGGAATTCGGCGAGAGTTACTTTCCACTATCCGTTGAGTGTAAGACGGTAGAGTAATTGCGTGGTCAAATTCTCGAGGGTAATTTTTCGGGAAATACCCCATAGAGGTGTCACTTGGCAAAGTGATTTAAAACTAGTCCTTCATGGTAGAACGCTGACGTAACTGGCAGGAACCCGAGATTTAAATTGGCGGGGAATTCCTTCCACTGCACGTATACTTTATTTCTAGCACCTTTACCATTAATACATAGTATTTTTTCAACTTTAAAAGTTTCGGATGACGTACACGTTGCAATTCAGGCTCATAGAACGTTCCCTCCTTCTCCTTGCCGTCAATATCGGTCAACCTGTAGACGACTGGCTGTTGCAAGGCAACACTGCTGACTTTGAAAATTTCTTCATTCCAATTGCTTTCATAGCCCTTTTCAAACAGAATTTTGGATTTGCTAGTACGTACCGTGTCACCGACTTTGAGTTTTGTCTTACTATTCGAGTTTGGGCGTCGCTCACCGTACAGATTATCTCACACTTGAATCACATTGGTTTCTGAAACGTCTGCAGGCACCATCTTGATTCTGGAATGATTTGTGCCATTGTAAGCATCGATGAGATCTTGGAGGACGTTCACATAGCGATACGTGTTATTTTTGGTAAATTAGCGCCACATGCACCCTTTATGAGCTCTATTGAATCGTTTCACGATGCTTGCCTTCATGTCCAGATTATGAGTGTTGCAATAATACAATTCTTATTTATTGAAATATTTCCAGACTAAACGTGCCGTGAACAATGTTCCCTTGTCCGTCTTATAAACTTAGAAGTGTACGCCATTTTGTTTGAAAATGTCCTGAAAGGCCTCCCTCACGACACTCCCCGTCTTGGGGGGAATCGTTCTCCCCCAGGCCATCTTGCTAAACACGTCAATGACGGTAAGCAAGTACACTGCACAATCGTTGTATTTGACGAGACTTCGAATATCGTTGAGATCGGATTGCCAGAGATCGTCAATGTTTGACACCACTTACTTGTTGCGTAGAAACTTTTTTATCACAGGTTTGTGTAGTGTTTAATCATCCTGCACGTGGAGCCATTCTCGTACTTTACGGATCTTTTTGGACGCCTTTATGAGCGACGTCACCCCTGCAAACCCCGCAGGATGAGAAGGGTCGTAGAAGATTTCGGCTAAACAGCCCATTAAGCTCGGAAACGCGGATGTCTGCGGATCTCTCCACACCTTACTCTCTAAAAAATACAACTCAACAGCTTAGTTTGATATTCAGTGTATCTTGAATTTAAAAATATTAAACAGATTATCTACGTGATATAATAGTAAGATAAAATTAATATCCAGAGTGTTAAGAGAATCTGAGACATTTAGCAGCGTTAGCTCATCCAGGGCAATGATTTATGCATGTATACTTTATGATAACACGCGGCTCACTTTGAAGTGTTAGCCTGTTCTTGGTGTCTGTAATTAAAATCTCGACAGAAATCAGGCATCCACGGCCAACGGCCAAGCTTTACATATATTCCCCATGTACAGGATGGTGACCGTTGCAGATCTTTCGATTTTTTTAATAGACAGCATTTTTTAGCGGTGAGAACGGGTGTTTAGATAATTTCGAACAGTATAAAATCCTTTTAAAGCCCAAATATTATTTTTAAATAGTTGGTTTTATGGTGCATTTAGACTGGACTATGCAATGTCTTTCATAAGTGCTGGAGTCCACAAAAACTAATGGCATTGTTGGTATTTTAAAACACTACCCTCTATAAACACATAATTTTGTTAAATATAATAAACACTTGTTCAAAACATCTTTTAAATAAAGTTTAGTTTTTAGTAAATTACCCTAAAATAATTTTATACTTTGTAATAAATATATTAGATAAACTACGCTTAAATAAAACATATTATTTAATTTATTATATCCAATCTTGTTTTAAATATTTTAAAATAATATTCAACCATTATTAAACTGTCTACAAAATGAATTACCTTATAGCTCTAGATTGGAATCAATATTTTTTAATAAACTACCCTTAATAAACACTTGTTTTGACATAACTTTATCCAAATGTCATCCAATAAAAGTGGCTTCTTGGACACATTCAAATTATCTATAATTTTAATTTTCATATACCAATTATAAATTAATAAACTTAGACAACTCTTCCATGGTTTATTGTAATTTTGAAATAAATTAAATGTATACTCTTTGATTTGACAACAAATAAATAATAAGTGTGCCTGTTAGAAAAGTACATTTACTTAACCTGATCCGTCAGCGAAGATTAATCACTCATCCTGGGTTGTGTGTTTAGTACTCGAAGACAAGTTATACATGGTTGCGACAGAGCGATGACGTCACCAGGTAAACACATTGCCACATAGAAAGGGGAAAGGGGGAGAGTTGCCGGGGTCAATGATTGCATGTACTAGCTCACTGTTTCAAGGTCACAATCTATTCCTGTCTCTACTTGTCTTGTCGACCTGCCAAACTGGTGCCAGGTATGAATCTTCAGGGAAAACCCACTACCACATAGAAGGGGGAGAGGGGTGAGGTTGTGACATCACAAGCTTTGATGACGTCACACAGATCGAAGTGCCAAACTGGCTCCAGGTATGAGACATCAGGGAAAACCCATTGCCACATAGAAGACCAACGGAAAAAAAACTCCAGAAATACATATTTGTGACATTGAAGGAGGACAACAGGTCGCTAACCCCATTTCTTCATGGAAATAGCAAGAGTGGAAATGGAGGGAAAATTCAGGTCAGTAACCCCGACGGAAATATACTGGCGCCAGGGCTGTGATGACCTTAGCAGGGAAAATCCAGAGGGAGTGTTGCAACATAGCACGCAATGATGACGTCACACAGATTGCTGTCAAAGGTCTAATTGTACCCGTACACCCTACACGCTACTCTTATGTCACTGGATAAGAATTGTCACTATTGTGTACATGGGTGTTATTACTTTAATAACTTCAATAACATGGAAAAAATTAGCAACACTGAATGGTTGAATTTGGCAGAATTGATATACTTTTCAATATATTTTAATTACGAATGAATGTGAGGTTAATTATCATGTAGGTTGTAATATACTTGCCTCAAATATACGAATAATACTGATTTGTTTTACTTTTTATTCAAAAGTGTTTTAGAACATTATAATATTTTTACATTGTCCACTTTACATTATGTATATATACAAGATTGTTAACAAACTATTTCAAAATTATAAAAAGGTATGTGAATTACAGAATATTACCGTTTCCCAATCTCTTTATTTTGACCAAAATCCAATAAGGGGTCAAGTAATTTTGGATCAGTTCAAAATGTAATAACCAGAAAAGTTGGGAGAGGTTGCTTTGCGCACCACTGATAGTTGGCTTATAACGCCAACGGTGGGAATGAGTATAGTTTCCTTAAATCTGTCAAACATGCTTTCTTACTGTGTTTTATATTATTATTATTATTATTATCATCATCATCATTATCATTAGCCTCGCGTTTTACTACCTGGTCAGGCTATACGCATATTATGTTTTATAGATTTTTCTTCAAATACATAGCTATATAAAATGTCTTCCTCTAAAGTGTTTTATAATATCCACCTATAGTATTTTTAAAATGGTGTAAATAGCTGTTAGCCTGGGCTGGCAGTAAGATCCGTGGCACATTTAATTTAGGAAGTAATTATTTGGTTGTGTGTGGAAGAAAATCAAATTCAACTTTAATTACGATTAAAAACAAACTCGAGATATCTGAAAATCACTTCAAATATCTGAGCCATTCAAATAATTACACATTTTACTTCTATAGGCCCACTCTAAATAGCTTTGAGGGAATCTTAATTTAAAAAAAAATCGAGGTGAGAACAAATCTAGATAGTTTTTAAGGTAATCAAATTAAAAAATAAATGGTATGGCACACCGCACAGACTTTCTCTCTCTTTCTCTAAACTCGTAAGATTTCTGAACGGAATAATGTACATTATATCATCACCACTCCACATAAGAACACGCATAAAATAATATACAATGATATATAATCAATGAGAAAAGAGGCGCATCTTTGTCCACCTAAGAGCATTTCAAACAGTTTAATGTCTTCCACAAGGGTCAACACTTCGTATTAAAATTTCGATTTCTGGTTAAAATTTTAACATTTTATAAGGTGTTGCAGATCTTCAAGTCATCGCATTGATATTTAATTATTCATTTATACATTTTGACCAATAAAAAATGTAAATATTGACTATTGAGTCTAAAATGGAGATAGATGATTGCTATGCAAACATTTCTCCTAAGAGATTTAAGGAAAAATAACATACTTTTTTAGATACTTATATTTAATTACTCTATGGCATTGGAGAATTATTGCGTTAAGACTTAAGTAGTATATGTTTACAACTAAAGCTCACAAAATTGTATTAATATATTTGCAAATATCTCAGAAACTGCTGCTTTTATAAAAATATATGTCAAATAAAAGTTTTTTATTTCTAATAGTCCTACAATTTTGCAATGATAAGTTGTTTAGTTTCTCCAATAGTTGTGGAGATATGGAAATTAACGCTTCTGTAATGTACCCTAAAAATCATTTTCATAGGAAAATGAAAATTGCCAGTTTATTTATAATCTTAATCAATGCCTAAATACGAATTTCAATCAAAATCGTTTGAGCAGATTTTGAGAAAACCAAATTTTTCTCTTTTCGCCCTTCAGTAAACTACCCTTAATTTTAAGTTTTTATAGATACACAGACAGACGGAATTGCAAAGACTATTTTTTAGGGTTCGGGGGGTCATGAGACGTCGACATCCATCAACATTTCAGGTTAGTTTTTATTTACGGTCGCAATACTTAAACTTTAATGTCCAAAAAGTTAAAAAATTCATATAATTGCGTATAGATTGAAAGTTATTGATTTTATAAAAATATGTTTCGGATAAAATATCTGTATTATAAATATATATACATATTTGTAATGCTAAGTAATTTCATATCTCAAATAGTTTCGGAGCTATTATAAAAAATGTTAATTAACGCGTCAGACCGGAGCTCTTAAAGCCATTTTGCCGAAATATTGAGGGTAGCCATTTTGTTTGGAATATTTATTAATGTTTATAATCAAAATATAATCAAAATCGTTAGAGCCGATTTTGAGAAAATCGACTTTTTCTCTTTTTGCCCTTCAGTAAACTACCCTTAATTTTAAGTTTTAATAGACACACAGACAGACGGCATTGCAAAGACTATTTTTTAGGGTTCGGGGGGTCATGAGACGTCGACATCCATCAACATTTCAGGTTAGTTTTTTTTACGATCGCAATACTTAAGCTTTAATGTCCAAAAAGTTAATAATATATATATAATTGCGTATAGATTGAAATTTATTGATTTTATAAAAATATGTTTCGAATAAAATATTTTTATTATAAATATATCTACATATTTGTAATGCTAAGTAATTTCATATCTCAAATAGTTTCGGAGATATTATAAAAAATGTTAATTTACGCATCACACCGAAGCCCTTAAAGCGATTTTGCCGAAATATTGAGAGTAGCCATTTTGTTTGGAATATTTATTAATGCTTATAAATGAAATTTAATCAAAATCGTTAGAGCCGATTTTGAGAAAATCGACATTTTCTCTTTTTTCCCTTCAGTAAACTACCCTTAATTTTAGGGGTAGATATCCAATTCCAAAAACCCCTCGGGGCAACCCTATGAAAACCCTAGATATCAAGTTTCAGCTCAATCGGTAAAATAGTTTAGGCTCTAGTTGGAGGTACAGACAGACAGACAGACAGACGGAAATCCAAAAACCACTTTTTCGGATTCAGGGAGTCATGAAACGTCAAGATTCATCAAAATCTCGAGTTCGATTTTTTTGACGATCACCATACTTTCTCTACCTGTAAGATAGAGAGAAAGTAAAAATTGCCAGTATAGGCCTACTCCAAATAGCTTCTAGAAGCATCTAATTTTCAAATTGCCGGCATTATTATTATTATTATTATTATTATTATTATTATTATTATTATTATTAGCACCACGTCTTACTACCCGTTCGTTATACGCACTTACGTTAATGTGTAATGGTAGGGTGATTGTGAGATGAAGTGGAGGACCTACAGTTTAACATGGGATCCGAACCACGGTGGAGGCCTGGCATTCCACACATTCACAAGTTGTGATTAATACACGTCTTGTCAGAGGTGAAAGAAGGGTTTGGCAATCAGATAGATTTGTGCCCAAACCGAGGATTGAACCTCGGACCCCCAGCACAAAAGTCTGCCACCTTACTTCTAGAACGCGAGGTCACAGAAATTGCCTGTAGGAGCTCACACCAAATAACCTCAGGTGAATTTAACTTTCAAAAAAACTCAGCCAAAAATCATATACAAATAGGGTCTAACCTCTAGATGAATCCAATTTTCAAAAACTTGCTAGAGGCTGACCACTTCTAATAGTTTTTAGAGGACTCTAATTTTCAAAAATTTCCAGTTGATAACCAGGCTATTAACATTTCTGGAAAAGCGCATCCGAGCTCCTTTGTTTTTTTAATCTACTTACCTCCCCCCCCCTTTACAATACAAATAGAGTTATACGAACACTGGAGAATATCTTTACCAATATAATAAAAATAGATTATAACTTTTAATAATTGTTAACAGTGAAAAAAATTGTATTTTATAATCCATCCTCTTTATTTTGTTCTTACTATAAATTACAAGAAAGAATATAATAAAAAGTACTACCCATTAAAAATTAATCACTTTCAAATAACTTAATTAGTTATCCAGGGTTTAAATGTTACCGTGGAAGGACCCTCAGACCAACCTATTAGTTGAGACCCCTCTCCCACTTCTAAAGAGCTCTTACAGTTTTAAAAATTACTGGATTTACTTTCTTTTATTCATACGCAAAGTAGGATGTGTTGTAACTAGTCATGGTGATTAAAACTTTGTATAATTTATTATTAAAATATTGTTAAAATAGGCTTATGGTTTTCTGAATAGAAAAAATAATTCATCAACATTTGTTTAAACTTAAAATATTCCTCTAAGGCCAACTAGTATTATGATTGGTAGGTTAACCTAAAACTTCTGGAGCTTTTGGCACACAACCTTTAGTTTTTGTCCAGTGTATACATCAGTAGCGTATTCAGTATTTAAAGTTTGAAATGGCTTGACTACCCAATAAAAGCACTCACAGGCATTGACACGAATAGTGAAGGGTGGTTTAGGGGAGGTAGAGATACTGTAAAAAATCTTTACATTCTAATATCCGTGCCAGTTATTAAATTACTAGATAATATTTGATTTAAAATATCCAATGTTGCTCTTCCTACAATGTTCTTACTGTACTGTACATTATGGCCAAGAAAATCATTGATAAACATACCTCATTATATACTGAACAAGTAGTAAGACTCGGTGATAAAAAGAAAAGATAAAAGTGTATCATATAAAGAATAATCACTTCAACATTTCAAAAAGCTTCTAAGGTCATACAGGGTTTAATATTTGCTCGTGTTGAGAACACCCACTCCCCCTACGTTTTCAAAGAAATGCCAGAGCCCCCACCTAAGAACAAAATATAATGTAAGTGAAACAAAATAATATAAATTATTGTAGAAAAAATATTGTAATAAAGAGTTTCAAAGTTTACCAAAGAATCAAGGGGGGGGGGCGGCATGTGAAAAAATAGCACCACGGCTCACTAAGTTTTGTCACTAGAAGTGGTTTATTTTAATTGTTACGTAGCCAGAAGCTATGCTCTAGTTTTTATATTTGTTTACTTAATTAGGTTTTTTTCGCCTGCCTTTACACAATTGTCTAGATTACCGGGAAATGTGTTTATTTTTTCTTGTAGTTTAGGTAATTCCAATTAATAACAATTATTGTAGCATACAAATAATCTTATCTAGGGGGAGTTCAAGTATTATACGTAAGAACCTTTGAGGGGTGGAGGGGGATTCGAGCTTTACTTATTTTTGCTGGGGAGGAGTCAGACCAATGTTACGTAAGACGGAGAAAGACAGACAAGAACTTAATTACCAGTTTAACACCGTAAATTTAAATTCATTGTGCAACAAAGTTTATTCTGAATTATTTCACACCATTATTTACCCCTCTGTGTTAATAACTACCAGCAATTTATAAATTGCATGAACAATAATGTTTTTTTCATGTAGACATATAATAAAATAAGTCTACAAATATTATGTAAGGAAGAAAGGGGGGTTTGGAAAATTCTATGTAAGCAAGAGAGGGGGTGTTTTCTTACAATTGGGGTTGGATATCCAAAATTGCCAAAATGTGCCTTTGTAATACCTGAACACCCCCTAATCTGTATCAGTAATTTCAAATCAATGAGTGTACTGTATAATATAATACGTATTATTTTAAGGTTCTGATATTGTAAAGTCCAGCCGGGAAGGCTTGGGCTACGTAACCAGTCTCAGTGTCCTCACCTGCTGACGAAATATAAATCACATTTTTATTAATTTTGCTTTTCCAGTAATAAATAGGCCTACTTTTTATTTTGATATCCAAACCGACATGCTAGAGCAGTTGCTCTTATTACAATTGCTTACTTGATAAACAAATGTTCCTCTTTGGGTTTTGATATTTCACCATTTTAAGGTCATTCGACCATCAAATGCTTATTGAATTATTTTAATAAAGGTATAAATATTGATTTAATGATTTCAAATCATTACAGCTCTCGAGTTATAAGTAGTCAAACTTACTATTTTATCCATTTTACGTACTTCTTTTAAGGTAAAGTAGTGTGTGGGGATTAAATTTATTCTAGCTAGACATGCATATGAAGTGTGTGCAATGAAGTTTTTACAATATTTTAAATAAAAATAGTTTTAAATTTTAAGGTATTTAATTGTTATAAAATTATATCATTTTTGATCTTATACAAGTACTTTTCGTTTTATTGCCTGATACTTTTATTTTTATATAATTTTGTAATACATAATGTCGTTATTTCAAATTTGTTTGGTTTATCAGTCTAACTCTACTCTTTTATTTTATTAATTACATCGCGTTGATCAATGTAAACGTAAATTTGCTATGTCAATTTCCTGAAACTTCTTGCTTTGACTGTACCTATCAATAACAGACACTAGCCAACCAAGGAAAGGTCGAGCTACCCCAGTCTCCGACTAATGACTCACCCTTAAGTGCTTTTTTTTAGCACCGCGTCTTACTACCTGAGTGACAAGTTGTGACATTTATTTTGTCTCTTTTTCCTTCCTTTAGTAATTTAGCACTTGGATAGTATTTTTACTGTGTTAGTTTTATTCATCAACTCAAAGTGTCAAAGGAACTCATTTCTTGGTACATCAAAACGAGTAATGATTTTAAACCTATTGTTTATCTGAATATTACAATTAACTTCATGAATGTATAAAAATATATGAGTTTCACTTTTATTACTGGTTGTTAATTAAATATTAAAAAGTATATAAAATCTTAAAAGTTTTGAAAATATATCTAATGTCACATGAGTACTGCATTTCTATAAGCATTTTCTATAAAAAAAAATCATAATTTTGCGTGTTTATTGAACATGGCTAAGCTCAACCCTAAAAACAACGTGCATCAAGACCAAGAAAACAAAACAAAAAGGCAAAATCGAACAAGAATCGGTATTAACTTAAAACAATGAAAGATTTGATCTATGATGTTTTCAGGTACGTAATAACAAACGTAGGAGATATATTATATGTGGCGTGTATATCATTTACTAGAGACATGTAGCTCCATACTTATTGGAGTTGGTAAGGAACTATATCATTCATTTAAATTCACCACAATGGTTATTGGTTTGAATTACGACTTCCTTAATTAATTACTAATGAATATCAACACACAAGCTGCAAATTATTTTAATTACAGGAATGTCCGTATGGAGGAGAGTACAATTTAGTTAATTTAAATTTGTTGAAAATTTACACCTTGACAACAGAATAAAATTGAGCCCGGGATCTTAGCGCGTCAATATTCTAGCACTGAACTATCCAAGATTCGTCCCTCGCTCAAGATATTATATTCACACACATTGACGATATAAAAGTGTAGTCAGTTTAGTCAGTTCAGACTATAACTTATGCAAATATTATAGTATAGGCCTTTATCAAAGGTACAGCTGTAGATCACATGATTTGACGTAAGAATTAGTGACCCCATTTCTAGTAACTTTTTTAGTTGTCAAATAATTATCCTCCTATTAAAATCAGAGTCTAAATCAGACATTCAACTTATCCACTAAGAATCTTAGTTTGAATTACAGCTTCAACTCGGAACCTATTGTTGTTTGTTGTTACGGGGCCTAGTTACCAGTGGTTAGTAATATTATATTTTATGTCCCGGGGCTTGGTTACCAGTGGTTGAAAATACTCCATTATTTGAGGTCCCGGAATCTTGTTACCACTGGTTCATAATCTACTATTATTTGATGTCCCGGGGCTTTGTTACCACTGGTTCATAATCTACTATTATTTGATGTCCCGGGGCTTTGTTACCACTGGTTCATAATCTACTATTATTTGATGTCCCGGGGCTTTGTTACCACTGGTTCATAATCTACTATTATTTGATGTCTCGGGGCTTTGTTACCACTGGTTCATAATCTACTATTATTTGATGTCCCGGGGCTTTGTTACCACTGGTTCATAATCTACTATTATTTGATGTCCCGGGGCTTTGTTAGCACTGGTTCATAATCTACTAATATTTGATGTCCCGGGGCTTTGTTACCACTGGTTCATAATCTACTATTGTTTGATGTCCGGAGCCTTGTTACCACTGGTTCATAATCTACTATTGTTTGATGTCCCGAGGCCTGGTTACACGAGTAGGACATGACTTGTACCAACTGGTTGAACTCATGCATATACGGGCAAAATGATCAATTGGTTAACCCAAAAAACCAACTTAGAAAATTGATGCCTTACTAATAATGATTTTAATTCACAAAATTAACGTATAGCCCGAACAAGTAGTAAGAAGCTGTGCTAAAAAAATCACAATTTGTTTTCCCTTAGCTTCTCACTCCCCGTTTGAGCTATACGCAGAATTGTAATTTTCATTAAAAAAATTATATTTCATAGACTTTACTTGTTATTTTCCGTTTATGATTTGGTTGTCGAACACGTTGTTTGTAATTTATTAACTTGTCGGTCAATTGGTTCATTGGATCCATCTCGACTTTTGTATACCAGTAGGTCCTCTCATGTCGATCAGTTGTATATCTTATAATTATTATTAGTATTAGCACCGCGTCTTACTACCCGTTCGGGTTATACGCATATATCTTATCACATAGTCCTAAACGTGTCGATCACTGGACACACTCAATCTTTGAAATATTTTTACTTATTTGTTCAACCAGTTGGCTGTCGATCACTTTGCCTTCTTATGCATAAGCTTGTCGACCAGTTGGTCTGTGACGTTGTCACAGACATGAAACTAAGGAAGACTGTTTGGACTCACCTAGTCTGGTCCCTTTTGACTGGCCTGCTTCACGACTCTGAAAACACGCGCACTCCGCAACACTTCATGTATCCAACTAACCGTCCGTGGCTCGAGGTACAACTCCGAGCTCGACTTGAACATATGAACATCGAGATTGCGCGGACCCATATGCGCCAACGATTGTGTTGTGGTGAAATAAGACCTATCCACCGGCGCGTGGATTTGAATAATTACGCGGCTAAACGAGACTGTTCTCGAAGCATGTGCACGCCCCTTCCCCTGTCCCAACTGTGTTTCCCGCCGTATGTGAACACGTGACAGACTTTGTTTTGTATATAACGGCTGGACTGTGTAGTGATGTCACTCATTTCTCTGCGCTCAATTAGGTGAGGCACTTTGTCTTAGCTTTAGACTTAGTTTATTTTTAGACGTATCTAAATTATGTTTGGCTTTTCATGTTCTAAATTTATATGTTTCGGCCTTATTTATTTATACGTGGCTCAGAATTAAATTCACTAGAGACTGCAGGATTTGCCTGTCAGCCATTATGGATTACTTGATGTTTAAACTCTGTTTCTTTTTGCTGGCCCACCTTGTCCGCCTCACGGACGGGTTTGGGGTTTATTACGCCGCCATCTTGGGACGCTAATTATCTTTCTTAAAGTTAAACTTATTGAAATGCTTGGTTTGCTTGTCAAAGTTTTAAGGGTTTAGTCTTTTGTAATGAATGAACTTGTTGTTCAACTCTGGGGCCGCAAGCCCGCGCACTTAGCGCTTGTGCCAAGTTTATAGTTAGATTGATCTAATTTAAATGGTGTCTGTTAAAACAGATTAGGTTGGTCTAAGTCATTCATAGTTTGTTAGTTTTTCTCTTTTGCGCCTTGTAATGGCAGTTAGTAATTATTTAGCGTACTCATGCCGATTTTGTATCGACATCGATGAGTTGTGTACACCTTTACTATTTGTCTTTATTTAACCTTTCTTGTTAGGTTAGTCGCCTACTGCGCTGGTTCAATTTTATATGTATTCTTTTCTTATTGTCTTACTGTTTTCTCTCAAAGACTTGGGGTCTTGCCCCATTATTTATTATTTCAATCAGTCCTTGTTGACTTTTCACTCGACTACTCTTTGTATGTCTCACTCTCATTTTTCTACGAGTTGTATGTTATGAATAAAAAAAATAAACTCTCTTGTAATCAACCTACCTTTTATTTATAGTGTTATGAACCTATCAAATCAAAGGGGGGGGTTACAGGTCCTAGTCTTGTAGGCCACATGACCTACGTGGCATTTGAACATTTTTACAGCTTTTTGGCCGGTTTGTAAGATGCCAACCTTGAGCACTGTTAACTATTATAATGATAACAACAAAAAGTAATACTTTTTGTTACTACAAATAAAGAACTCTAAAACCTGCTCCGGTGCTAACATGAGGTCTAAGGCGTCACTCTCGTCGTAGAATAGATCGTTAAATACAGGGAGATCGGGGTTCGATCTCGGTCAGGTGTACAGGGGGTAGTTTTATTATAAATGGTTTCCCACTCTTTCTACGCAAATGCGAGTGCACTTTCTATAAATTCAGCTTTTCTAATCCCTAACTAATTAGCGTAATTAGTACATGTGAGTATACCGCGAACGGATTGTTAGACTTGGTGCTAATATAGTAATAAACGAACCCTTAAACTTTCCCCACTAAAAATAATTTCATTAAATTTCTTAGTAATACATATTTTTACTTTATCGCTATCTTACAGGTAGAGAGATTATTGTGATCGTCAAAAAAATCGAACTCGAAATTTTGATGAATCTTGACGTTTCATGACTCCCTGAATCCGAAAAAGTGATTTTTGAATTTCCGTCTGCCTGTCTGTCTGTTTGTACCTCCGACTAGAGCCTACATTTTTTTACTGATCGGGCTAAAACTTGGTATCTAGGGTTTTTATAGGGTTGCCCCGGGGGTTTTTGGAATTGGATATCTACCCCTAAAATTAAGGGTAGTTTACTGAAGGCCAAAAAGAGAAAAAGTCGATTTTCTCAAAATTGGCTTAACGATTTTGATTAAAATTCGTATCTAGGCGTTGATTAAGATTATAAATAAACTGTATATTTTCATTTTCCCATGAACATTAATTTTAGGCTACTTTACAGAAGCGGAAATTTCCGTATCTCCACAACTATTTGAGATACTAAATAACATCATTGCAAAATTGTAGTACTATTAAAATAAAAAGCTTTTATACGAAGTACATTTTTATAAAACCAACAGTTTCTGAGGTATTGGCAAATATATGAATACAATTTTGTGAGATTTAGTTGTAAAGAGATACTACCTACTTTAGTTTTAACGCAATAATTCTCCAATGTCATAGAGTAAATAAATATGAGTCTCTCAAAAAGTGTATGTTATTTTTCCTTAAACCTCTTAGGAGAAATGTTTGTACAACAATGATCTATCTCCATTTTAGATTCAATAGTCAATATTTACATTTTTTATTGGTCAAAATTTATAAATAATGAATTTAATAACAATGCGATGACATGAAGATGTGCAACACCTAATAAAATGTCGATCGGAAGTTGAAATTTTTTTTAAATAAAAATTTAAAACCGGGACTCGAAAAATGTTTTACATGAGTATAGTGCAATTTATGCTTGGGTTTGCTAGTGTATACTATTTAGTTTCACATCTATTACAAGTTTTGATTAAATATCTCCATTTTTAAACAATAGGTCGAGAAAGTCTGTACGGGGTTCCATACTATTTATTTTCTTCTAAGAACACATTTTGTGAATATATGCCTAATAGTATTTGGTACAATAAATACTTTGCGACACGTGTAATAAGTTCATTATTTTAAATTATTAATATTCTATGAATCTTAGTAACCAGGATTCAAACTCAAGACCACAACTCCTGGGTGAGCTATGAAGTGACCATTCATGTTCTAAATTACTAAATAACAGTGAAGTTCCTTATTATAAAAAAAGAGGTAGAGCTATGACAACATTGTTGTTAAAAAAGAGCTGGCAATCCCGACTTACTTTCCCCCTCCACCTGCTCATCCCCCCCTTCACAACACCCCACCCCCTTCAACCGTGTTAAAAATTCTCTGTCAAAACGTTATAGCGTATTATCCTAGAATAGGTGAAGAATCCCCTTAACTAACAGTACACTAAGCACTATCACACTTGAAGCCAATTCACGAAAAAAAAAGAGGGTGTAAAGAAAATGAGCCGTTCACCCTGCAAGGTAACTCGTCTGCCTTCTCTAATGACAGTTCCCCTCTTTCTCTGCAAAGTAGAGAGCCTCACTCCACTACTAGCCCCTGGACAGCATTCTGTCTTCCAGTTCTATTTTACATTTTTCTCGTTTCCTATTTTAGATAGATATATGGTTCCACGGACCTTTTTAATCTATATAATGGCAGGAATAAATAAAATAGTCTAAGCTGTAGACAATTAAATTTTTTTACAAAAAACTACTTTCATCTACAAAAAGTAATTTCAAAATGATGTAGGACTATTTCTAGAATTATTTAAGAATTTAAGGTTTTTGTTTCAATGTTCTATCCTTAAAACTCGCTGAATAAAACGGAAAAAAACTCTTAACATGTGAAATCCTATCTTGTTTTGCTGTGACGTCACAAGTAGGCAACAACATCGTTAAGTTTTAATACCTTTGTCTGAGGCAAGAAGAGGAAGACAGTCTTCTGAGTTTTATTAAAACGACAGGAGTTACAGGACAGTGAATGACAGTCTGTGGCCATTTAGTATTGTCTTCACTAATCTCTTTCTTCGAGAGGGTATATGAAATTCAAAAAAATATACTTTTCTACTCAGTTTAGTTTTTTGGATGTATGAATAGTGTGGAAAAAGCACAGAATCTAGAGAAGGATATGGAAAAGATATTAATTAAAACAGTATACAGTAAACAACAGCATATAACAATTTTTTGTTTAAGATTAATTAATGGATTTCAATAAAGAGCGATTGTATTCGAACTCTTATTTTGTTTGTCGCTAAACCATAACTTTCATATTAAAAAAAAAAATCCGTTTTAGTGAACTTCTGACATAGAGAACAAAATATCTGAGTCCGTAAATGTTCATTATAACCAGAGTTGACTGTATGTCTAAAAGGTAATCCATCCAATTTAGCCCATAACATAATCTTCAAAATGTCAGCAGAATCTAAGTTAGTTACAATTTACACTTGTATATTTTATGTCACTGCGCCACTTTGGAATAATAGACCAATAAGTATTTTAATTTAGTGTAAATATTAGTGACAAGATGATATTGCATAAAGTAGAGATATGTCATGTACTACAAGGTAGAAAAGTCCTACTGATGAGAAATGACAGATGTACTTTTATTATTTATAGTTTGGTCCATACTAGATAAAGATTTACAAAACGGCAATAACAAACCTGAGATAAACTAGTCTTAGTTTGTCAAGAATACAAGGTACAAAGATAAAATGACAAAGTGCCATAGTGACGTCCTTTAGGAACTACGGAAGTTGATGTTCGCAGAGCTTAGTTTGGTTTACAAATATAGCATAAAACAATTTACATTGATTAGTTTCTTGAAGTAGTTCGTTGTATTACTCAAGTTTGAGAATGAGTCAGGATAAGTATAGATATTAACAAGATCTATAAGCATTCATTGGTGGTCACATGCTCTAAACTTCAAGACATCACTCTCGTCTTAAACTAGACTGCCTATGACAGGGAGATCCGGGTTAGAATCCCATTCGGGTAAACTAGGGTGGTCTATTAAATTTGTGGTTTCACTCTCTCTCTACGAAAATGCGGGTACACTTCCCCCAAATGTATGATTCCTTATCCCTAACTCATTAGTGTAATTAGTACATGTGTGTAAGACCTGAACAGGTAGTAAGAGGCACGCTAAAGAGAATATTCCAGCTATCACACCACTCCACATGAGAATAAGATGTATTATAACTATGTTTCCACATTACCGCCCTCTCCTCTGATGTGTGTTGTTAATACCTGTGTAGGTGAGTGTGGCCTTATCTTGATATCGTGTACGAGTTGCGGTCCACTCACTAGAGAGAGAGAGGTATGAGTTGCGGCCGACTCACTTGAGAGAGGTATGAGTTGCGGCCCACTCACTTGAGAGAGAGGTATGAGTTGCGGCCCGCTCACTTGAGAGAGGTATGAGTTGCGGCCCACTCACTTGAGAGAGGTATGAGTTGCGACCCACTCACTTTAGAGAGAGCTATGAGTTGCGGCCCACTCACTTTAGAGAGCTATGAGTTGCGGCCCACTCACTTTAGAGAGGTATGAGTTGCGACCCACTCACTTTAGAGAGAGCTATGAGTTGAGGCCCACTCACTTGAGAGAGGTATGAGTTGAGGCCCACTCACTTAAGAGAGGTATGAGTTGCGGCCCACTCACTTTAGAGAGAGCTATGAGTTGAGGCCCACTCACTTGAGAGAGGTATGAATTGCGACCCACTCACTTTAGAGAGAGCTATGAGTTGAGGCCCACTCACTTGAGAGAGGTATGAGTTGCGGCCCACTCACTTGAGAGAGGTATGAGTTGCGGCCCACTCACTTGAGAGAGGTATGAGTTGAGGCCCACTCACTTGAGAGAGGTATGAGTTGAGGCCCACTTACTTAAGAGAGGTATGAGTTGAGGCTCACTCACTTAAGAGAGGTATGAGTTGAGGCTCACTCACTTGAGAGAGCTATGAGTTGCGGCCCACTCACTTTAGAGAGAGCTATGAGTTGAGGCCCACTCACTTGAGAGAGGTATGAGTTGCGACCCACTCACTTGAGAGAGAGGTATGAGTTGTGGCCCACTCACTTGATAGAGGTATGAGTTGCGACCCACTCACTTGAGAGAGGTATGAGTTGCGGCCCACTCACTTGATAGAGGTATGAGTTGCGACCCACTCACTTGAGAGAGAGGTATGTGTTGCGGCCCACTCACTTGATAGAGGTATGAGTTGCGATCCACTCACTTGAGAGAGGTATGAGTTGCGGCCCACTCACTTTAGAGAGAGCTATGAGTTGAGGCCCACTCACTTGAGAGAGGTATGAGTTGCGGCCCACTCACTTGAGAGAGGTATGAGTTGAGGCCCACTCACTTAAGAGAGGTATGAGTTGCGGCCCACTCACTTGAGAGAGAGGTATGAGTTGCGTCCACCTAATTAGCAGTGTTCTTTCTATCATCCTGTCTTTAATTACAGATATAAACTATCATCGTCTCATGTCGACATTCCTCGTAATATACAAACTTCCTCAGCTCTTGTCGTTCAATGGTTTTGGAAAAAATTTGAGGGTTTGTTAGGTTAGGTTAGGTTAGGTTAGGTCAACAGCCCGGGCCGCACTTCCTATCTGGATCTAAAAAATGTGAGTTCACAATATTCAACTGTCTCTATAGAGGTAAATAACTCGTGAGGCCGAATAAGGGTCAATGCTACAATTGGTAAGTTTTGAGAAAATACATTTTCAAACTTCTGAGAGTAACCACTGTCTGTGACATCCAAGAAGATTACATAGACCCTTTTTCCACAGTACTATGAAAACACTTTAGTGCAATATTATCTCACGTGAAAATATTGTCTTCTGATAAATAACATAAAATAGGCACATTCAGGGTGCCAGGTTTGCATGAATTAATGAATGAATGAATGAATGAATGAATGAGGTCAGGATGAAGATAATGTCATGCCTTTCTTTCCAATTCTAAATACTTTTTAACACAATACTATACAATGGTTTAATTTCAAAATATAAAAATGAAAACATATGGTACACTAATGCAATATCTTGTTTTGTCACCAAACTGAAATATTCCAACATCAAGAATATCCAATAGAAATAATAATAATAGTAATAACAATAATTAACTTCAAGTTTTTTAATTGTACACCAATTCAAATAAAATAATAAAGTATGAAAAAACATTAAATTTCTGAGTCTGAAACAGCTAATATTGTATTACTTTGTTTAGTTATTACTGTGCAGCAACAAACAGGGATATTCAAGCACTCACGTTATAATGGAAGCAGTACAGTACCACAATGTACCGAACTTTTTGTGTACACATTAATAAATGCTGGTAAAATATGACATAGCCTGCCCAGGGCACACAGCGGGACTAGTGCACATGGACCTTTATTCCAGAGCAAATACAAGCTGCGCTCTGAAGACAAACACTGGTTTGTGCTGCCATCTCACGGAAAATAATACAACTACCTTATTGGGCGGAAAGAAGACTTTATGAAGAACTCTATTCCATCAAAAACTCAACATGTGTTTAAATTTAACATAGACCCTTATTTGTCCGCACGCTTCAACTCACCTGCAGCCGCTAAAACACAACACACGGCATTCAATTGCAGACACCTGCCATTGGTCACCGCGTCTTACTACCCGTTTAAATTATAACAATGTGGACTTATTAAGTTTTATTTGGGGATGATGAAGGTTTAATTGAAGGGTAGTTGCATTTGCATGGGTTGAGAATGTAAAACCAATTCGTAGAGCCACTTTCATTACACCTGACAGAGGTTTGAACACCAATCTCCCAGTCATGGAATGTCCTTAGAGACCACTGAAGCTGGTCTCTACTATATATATAGTCATGTTCATGACACACAGCAACAAACTGACCTGAGTGTTACAAGCTAAGCTGACCAAAGGGGGGGGGGGGGTAAGTGTTTGTTTTTTCTGGTGTAGGTCTTATTACTTGAGTGATCACGGGCAGGATTTATGTTGGCTACCATCATACTTAAGTAGAGCAATATCAGATATAGCATAAATTTATTTTGTGTTTTTAGGAGATAGTAGGAGGAGGGATTATTCCTCCTCCCTCCTTTACATAATCACCCAGGCTAACTAGGCTGGGTGATTATGTATAATATACAAACTTTTATTTGTTTACTTATTTTGTGTGAATTGAGGATTGTGTTTAGTTCCCCACTTTCGAACTGTAATCGTCTAGGGCTGTATGTATATTACTACAAATAGCTCCCCCACTGTCTTATGCTGCCTATATATCTATACAGATGAGTAAATACACCCGCATTTGCACGAAGGAAGCGGGAAAATACTTTAGGAAGAAACACCCTCAGTACACCCAACCATTCTGAGGAGCTTGACCAATTTAAACAAAGCAAGGTGTTTGTTTTCCACAAGTAGTGTTTGTGAGAGCTGTGTTACTAAACCAACAGAGAGCTATCTATCTCACCATTCACCGTTCTTCACAACCAAACTAGACAGATACAAGTAGTGTTTATGAGAGCTGTGTTACTGAACCAACAGAGAGCTATCTTACCATTCACCACTCTTCACAACTAAACTAGACAGATACAAGAACTACCACACCACAGCATTAGCTCAGTACCAGTTCACACTCCAAGGAGTTCAGTAAATAGTTCTAATATAGCTTCAAGGCTATTTATAAAATAAATTATAAAATTTGTACATGTCAATTACCCTTAAATTAATTTATCATAGAAAAATAAACATGAAATATTATTTATCATGTAAAATAGAACCCAGATACAGACTTTAACAAAATCGTTAGAGTCTTTTATCAAAAATCATTCATCAGTAAACAACCAGGCGTTCAGGGCTATAAAATGTTTTTTTTTAATAAAAACAAAAATATTGCATCACGTAGGCCTATTACTAACCATTCGGGCTGTTCGATTATGTACTAATTAAGCTTATAGGTTAGGGATGAGTAAAGTTGAAATGAGAGGAAGTGTACTCGCATTTGCGTGGAGAGAGAGAAATTGGGATTCAATTTAGGAAAAGCCATCCTGAGTACACCTCTCCATTATCAGCCGTCTAGTCTATCGTGAAAGTAGCGCTTTAGACCATGCTGCCACCGAAATGTGTAAGGAATATATAAAATATGTACATTATAAAAAACTTACCGGATACCAAATTTTAGCCAAATAGTTAGACCCATTCTAAAAATATTACAAAAATTTTAAATAACCATATTCAGTAAACTCTTCTTAAATAATATTTTTACCGAAAAATAAGTTTACAGTTTTATTTGTCATGTCAAACACTCAACAGATATATTTTAAACAAAAGTGTTGTATTAATTTTCAAAATAATTCTAATTTTCAAAATTCACACAGCAGTAGTCTTACCCTTAAACCAGTTTTTACCCAAAAAATCAAGCATATAGTGCTATTTTGGAGGTCAAACACTTCTTATAAATCCATTTTTAACAAAATAGTTGATGCCATTTTCGAAAAACTTGGAATTAAAAAAAAATTCCTCATGAGTAAACTACCCTTAATTTAAGAGTTAGGTTTGAAATCATTAAAAGCCCCAAGGTATAACTATATATCCATACCCCAACTAAGGTAGGAGTGGTGGTAAGTGACAGCTATCAAAAGCTACCAGATCTACTTTCATGTATCCATTCGCCAGGCCATATGATCTGAAAGAACATGTATTGACTTTTTGTCACGTTTGTCAATCAGAAATTTCACAACTAACAATTTATTTTAATGATGTTTTTATTTTAACCATTCTCACATCTTCTACTAGCTCCAAGCCGCCGCCACCACTCCTATGGCGAATGGACTCTAGATATCAAATTTGAACAAAATACATCAAAACCATTGCAGATAGTTGGCCAGGGATTGACAGACTGACAGGCAGACACGGAGACAGAATTGTAAAATTCACTCTTCTGGTTTAGGAGTATGGTACAAATTAATCATAATATCAAGGTCAATAACTTTCATGATTAAAATACTTTCTCTTTAGATTAGAAAGTAAAAATTCAATACTGGAACAAAGGAATGCAAATAACCCTGCTCAGAAAGGACGTAGAAAGAAAGATTTTCTAAAGGGATCCACTAGAAGATTTCACCATACTTTTAACCAATAAAAGTCTGTATACGTAATACCTATGGATCACATAAGGGAGTACATCAAATTACCAGGGGTTCCAGACCCTTAAAGCCCCCTTTTCTACGCCCTTGATGACCAGTATGAAATAGTTCTCTTTATTAATCTAAACACCAAACAAATTAAAAGGATATTGAATACTATTTGAAAATTAAATCAAGTTTATAAAGGTTACTTATTTAAACATATTTCTAGAATTCTTAGTGTTACATTTGGTGGCATAGTTCAACCAGTATAACTTATTGGAACATAACATTATCCATCACCCATAACTAAAGAAAATAAACTATTAGGCAACATCGAGACGGACAACTCCTACAATCCCCAGTTTCCTCACCAAGTGAGAAGTTTGGTCCAGTGGAAGCTGACGTTACGTCCTCAATTGATTCCCTCATCACTTGACGTCGTGGGCTGCTTGATGCGGATAGAGTGGGTAACAAGACGTTAGCACTCGATGTTGAGTAGCCAGTACGAACACCATGGCGAATAAGATTCTACCCGTCGGCCTGAAGGAGCTCAAACAACCGGGATTTATCCTGAAATTCATTGAAATTGTGAGTACAACAGTATATTGTCAGAGTTTTACAATATTAATTTATCTTAGGCTTCTCAAGGAATTTTAAACAGTGTGTTGCCTTTATTTTTATGGCTACGTTTAACACAAACATTACTATATATATATGTATATATATATATATTTATATATATAATAACTAAGGGATTATATATATATAATAACTAAGGGATTAGCAATAATTGAACCAGCAGAGAAAAAGAGAAGATAAAAAAAACCTTTAGTGGTGTGAACCTCACAAAACACCCAACCTACAGCTTAGTACGCATTTGTAATTTTTTTTTGAAAACGTTATTTATTTTCGAAATGTTTTAGTGTTTTCAGAAACCGTTTGCAAACTGTTTGCAAAATATTTTCGTGTTTCCTTCGTGTTTCGCAAAGAGAAAACAATGTTTATCGTTATCCATTTCAAATGTGTTACAAGAAACATTGTTTGCGTGTTAGTCTACATTGTTGACAAAAACAACGTGAGCTAGGCTAGACGTTCACTCTCCTGTGACAAATATTTTGTAAAATAACTTCAAAATCTGTAAGAGACATGCGAGTGAAGTTTTTAAAACCACTCCCTCTTTAATCTTCAGTTGTGTCAGAAGGTTATTTGCAAAGTATGAACCATTTTGAAGCACTGTACGAACCCACCTCCATTCTTGAACAGTCCATAGCTACAGCCAGAGCAGCAGCACCCTCAGCAGACACATTGTACTCAACGTCTTTAGTTGCAGGCCGGAATACAGAAGTTTGGCAACACTGCGCTAAGGCCGGTCAACAACACAACCACGTGCTGATTTAGTTCAGTTTGTTTTACTGTGCGGGATGTTTGTTTCTAGTGTAATTTACTTGGTTTGAAATTTTGCCTTGTTCAAGCTAGTATTGCATTATTTTTAGGATCATATAGAAAAATATACAATAGATGGAAATTTTGTGGATGTGATAAGTGAAATTCAACGAACAGCTGACAAGATTCCAGAATCCTCAGTTTTGTACATTTGTGGTTAGGCTTGCTACAAATTATCTGTTCGTTTAGAATGTAGTTGTTGGGCATAATACAGATGCTAACTGTTTCAATGATCTCACCAGAGGACAAACTAGTCCATTAACAACAATTTTAAAGAGTGGAGTTAACGAACATAGGCCTATAATAATTAATATTTTATTAATAGAAATGTTGAAAAATAAGTTTCTTTGCCCAAAACTCAAAATAAACTTTTCCCGTGCACCTGCTTCAGTGGCTACATGGTCTAAGGTGCTACTCTCACAGTAAACTAGAGTGCTGATGAGTGGGGGATCGAGGATTTTATCTCTGTTGGGTGTATTGAGGATAGTTTTTCCAAAATTGATTTCAACACTCCCTCCATGCAAATGCGGATATACGTCCTATAAATATAGCCTTCCTCATCCCTAAAACCACTAGCGTTTGGTACATAAGTGTATAACTGGAACGGGTACTAAGACGCGATGCTTAAAAGAACGTTTACCTATGCTTGGCTTGTAAATATATTTGTAAGGATCCAGATTTAGATCAATTTACTAACAACAGTTTCTGCGGTAGTTCCTTGGGTGAATTATGTTCTTTGATTTCGTCAACGCTTAGAAATATACTTATCAAATACATTAAGTATAGCAGTGAACGGTAAATAATCCTTACCTAGCAACATTATTTTAAAATTATTATTTGTATTTTTATTTATTGTATTTTTCAACCTATGAATAATTTTTGTTTAGTGATATACGTAATTTTTTAATTTTTTATTAGGTGTTCTTTCTTATGACAGGTCCAATCCTTTTGTCAGTGAAACTTAGGCCTCCCATGTGCCCTGTCCTCTGCCTCCTCCTTCATCTCTCAGAATGTTCTTCTTTTCTTCAAGCCATCTAGTATTTGAATCCTCCTTCTTCCTAAGCTCCTCTTTCCCTCAACCTTACTTTCTATAACGTCGTGCAGAAGAAAGTTCCTTCTAAGGATGTGTCCAATCCTGTTTGCTTTTCACCGAAGAATCACATCCAAAATGGATCTCTTCTCACCCATTCTTCTTAGGACTATTTAATTTGTCTGTCCACCTGATATTCTCAATTATTCTCCAGCCCCACATTTCAAAGATCGACAAGTATTTCTTTTCCAGCTTCCTAAGAGTCCAAGTCCATACAGTGCAATGCTCCAAATGTAGCATTTAATCAGTTTCTTCCTTAGTACCAAACTCAACTTGCTGTTCAGCAGTAACCTCTTCTTGTTGAAAGCTTTCATGTCCATGTTGATCCTTGACCTAGTTTTCTATAGTGCTGTAGGCATCCTTTGTCAACAGACTTCCCAGGTATTTGAAGTTCTCTACGTTTTCCAACTCCTGGTTTTGAATTTAATTTTTCAGCGACTCTTCATTTTTTGAACTCACCATCACTTTTAACTTCTTAAAGTTAATCTCCATGCCATATCTTTTCCCTATCTCCACCAGCCGGTCCATCATTTCCTGCCACTCTTTCTTATTTCTGGCCAGTAATACGAGATCAGGTGCATATGTTTTTTGTGTTGATGACGCGTCCTCTTATCCTAAGACTGCCACAACCCTCTAGGGCAGGAGTTCTCAACCGTGGGGAATTTTAGGGTTTTAGGGGGATTATCAAGACTACAAACTAAAACTGTTTAAAACATTTTTTCTTCAAACTACAATGTTTCAGAATTTGCATAAACAATTTGTTTAGTTTGAAGCACTGGACTTGCTGAGCAGTAATTTTGATTTAATTATAAAGTTCCACAGTAAACATAATCAAAGTAATATATATTTATGTACTAATATAAAAAAGAGTATTTTCAATATTATATGTATATTATTCAGAATGCAACTTTTGAGTTAGACAATCTTGTAGGGGGAATGTCATTCTGACATGTGTCGAAAAGGGTGCATGCCATTAAAAAGGTTGAGAACCACTGCTGTGGGGCTTCTCTGAGCAGCCTATATCCATACAAGTTGAACAGACTGGGTGACAGAGAGCATCTCTGTCTCACTCCTCTTCCTATCTCTACACTGTTGATCTCTTCAATACTTAGCCTCACCTTCACTCGCTGTCCCAGGTACAGGTTTGCAATCAGCCTTCTGTCTCTCCTGTTGATTTCAATCTTCTTGAGTATTTCCATCAGTTTCTTCTATTTCATGTAAAGCATGTTTAGATTAATTGATGGTATCGTTCAAAGTGACTTATTAGTGTTCAAATTAAGAAAACTATAGATATTCACACTATTTTCCATAAGAACCAGCAAATCGTTAAGCCTCATGACGTCACTACAAGCAGAGTTGTCACATTTAACACTCTGGCCGGTAACTAAAGACAGCCATGACTCAACTGAACTATGTACTGGAAACAATGTTTCATCATTTAGGTCTGGGTGTGAAACTATATTTGTTTAAATGTTTGCCAACATAATGTTTCCCATGCTTGAAAGCCGTTTGAAATTTATTTCCTATCTTCCCTGTGTTTCCAAAACTTAGCAAACATGGAAAACATTATTTACAAACAGAACCAATATTGGTTCCCATCCAGCGTTCGGCTGATTAAAACAATGGTAAGCCTATATAACTTTGTACCCCCAAAGTTGTCGGTGGATAGTGCAAGTCATGCATATTTTACAATCTGCATGTAAAATAAATTAAATAAATTAGAAACAAAATTATTATATAAATATGTAACATGCTTATATAAAAGTGTATGTATTTTTAAACTCTACGTACCACTCAAGATGTCTTTGCGTAGCTCCGGTTGAAACCACTAGAGTAAAATATATCGGCCAGGGGTGCTGCTATAGCTTGTGCTCTGTACGTAGATATGAATTGTTTAAGAATACAGAGAAGAATAAAATGGTGGTGGGTTCGTACAATAATTCAAAATGGTTCTTACTTTGCAAATAAGCCTCTGACAGAATTGTAGATCCAAGAGGGCAGTGGTTTTAGAAAAACCTCATTTTAATGTCTCCATAAGATGTTGAAGTTATTTTACAAAAGGTTTGTCCCAGAAGAGTGAACGACTGGCCTAGCTCACGTTGTTTGTTGTCCACAATGCCCACATTGTTTGCTGTCAACAACGGTTTGCCCACATTGTTTGCTGTCGACAACGGCTTGCCCACATTGTTTGCTGTCAACAACGGCTTTCCCACATTGTTTGCTGTTGACAACGGTTTGCCCACATTGTTTGATGTCAACAACGGCTTGCCACATTGTTTGCTGTTGACAACGGCTTGCCCACATTGTTTGCTGTTGACAACGGCTTGCCCACATTGTTTGCTGTCGACAACGGCTTGCCCACATTGTTTGCTGTCGACAACGGCTTGCCCACATTGTTTGCTGTCGACAACGGCTTGCCCACATTGTTTGCTGTCAACAACGGCTTGCCCACATTGTTTGCGGTCGACAACGGTTTGCCCACATTGTTTGCTGTCGACAACGGCTTGCCCACATTGTTTGCTGTCGACAACGGCTTGCCCACATTGTTTGCTGTCGACAACGGCTTGCCCACATTGTTTGCTGTCGACAACGGCTTGCCCACATTGTTTGCTGTCGACAACGGTTTGCCCACATTGTTTGCTGTCGACAACGGCTTACCCACATTGTTTGCTGTCAACAACGGCTTGCCCACATTGTTTGCTGTCAACAACGGCTTGCCCACATTGTTTGCTGTCGACAACGGCTTGCCCACATTGTTTGCTGTCGACAACGGCTTACCCACATTGTTTGCTGTCGACAACGGCTTACCCACATTGTTTGCTGTCGACAACGGCTTGCCCACATTGTTTGCTGTCAACAACGGCTTGCCCACATTGTTTGCGGTCGACAACGGTTTGCCCACATTGTTTGATGTCAACAATGGTGGCCCCACGTTGTTTGCTTTTGAAAATGTTGACTAACACGCAAGCAATAATTCTTTGAACACATTTGATATGGATGATAAGAAACATGTTTTCCTCTTTGGGAAACACAAAGGAAATAGGGAAATATATTTTCAAACTGTTTCCTAAAACAGGAACAACATGTTTGCAAACAATATTTCCAAGTGCGTACTGGATTTTAGGGGGATCATCAAACAAGCTAGTGGAGCCGGTATTTAACAATCAACATCAATATAATGTCTAGAGTTAGTATGAAACAATGTGCTGAACTTTTCAAATTACTTCATAATAATAACTAATTTATATAAAAACACTTTATATTTAATAACATTCTTCATAATGCTTCTTAAGATCGTATTCTTTCTAAAGAATATCTCAAAAATAGCAGGAAATGTGAAAAAACTAGCTAAGCCCCAGTAGGTTACGTGTTTCACATATCCAATGATTATTAAAAACCAAACATTTCCAAACATTTACTCTCAACAAAAGTTAGACCAAATATGAATACACCTATTTTGAAAGAGAGTGCATAGCAGCGGTAATGATAGACCATATTATCTATCTCGTACCCAGGCCTTGTAAGTGCCAGCCCCTCATTAACGGTCGTAGGAGAAACAAGTTAAGTTTTGTCAGTGTATGAAACTTAGCGAAACTTACAGTGTTGCCAGAGAAATAGGTACTTACATATCACCTACCTCTCCTCTAACCATCAATATTAGAATTCATTGGTCATACCATACACCATACTTAGTAGAGTTATACATACATTTAAACAACATTTAATCATAATTTATTCAAGCTACATACACGAAATTTGACTTCGCTCATTAAAAGCTTGCACACAGGCATAATTAGACTTGAAACTAACCCTGAGCTTACAGAGAATACTCGACTTTAATACATCACACTCTTATACATTTGATTATCATTAATTGCTCAGAACTAGTCATCAACTTTACACAACATAGGATTGGCGTCATGATTGTTACATTTACGATTTCTATTTACCCTACATCTGCTCATCAAATATATTTATAATAACATATTTACGAGATTTGATCATCATTCATAGATCCCAATCGAGCATCACACTGCCTTGTTTATCTCAACAAATACCCTCTTTCTCTGTCAAACAAACGGTAGCGTATTCAAGTGGGGAAATACAGTAAATATTAGAAGAGTTGAACATTCGGCAAAATAAGATAATATCAACAGTGAATTTAGTTTATTGTTTATGAAAGATGCAATCAGCTACACAAATATATGATGTAGTACATTAATTTCATCCTCTATTAAAGCATGGGGGAGTGATCAGTTCCCCAGGGACGACTACTGGACCTTGAACAATAACATATAGTGAAAATAGAAAGTGGGGCAACAGGACTGTTGCAATGCAATTATCTGGTTCATGCAAACTCTACCTGACTTTAAACCACATTTCACTCCCAAAATCTTGTCGGGAGTTTTTTCACGCACCCTCACAATTAAGACTCTCCCAAAAAAAAAAAATTTGCCTGGAATACTCAACAACCTAATTACCCTATAATTCTTACATTCACTTTAACTGTATTTGTACAAAAGAATAATGACAGTAATCTTTCAGTAATTAGGAAAATTCAAAATCCCATCACACACATTGAATAACACACACTCTGTCAAGTACTACCACCCCCACACTTAAGTATTCCGTTTGTTTTCCCATCTACACCCACAGCTTTACCATTCTTTAACACTTTCATCCTCATCCTCATTAATTCTTTCACTTATTATAACATTTTCCCTATTTTCTGCTTTCTTCACATTTTCATCATACAAATGTTCAAAATACTCCCTCCATTGCTCTCTTATACTGTTTTAATCCCAGATCATCTCACCACGTTCATTCTGAATGTCATAGGTCTTTCCTAGCAAACCTTGTTTCATTCTCTTTACCCACTTCCAGAACAACTTCTTATTGCCTTCAAAACCATTCTGAATTCTTTCTCCTTCTTTTAATCTCATTTGCTTCTTACTCTCGTTTACTCATTTCTTTGCAATCATATTTTTCTCTTTGTCTCACAACTTCTAACGTTCTGTTTCACTCTTCACAGCAATCATTCGTTTGTATACTAACGGCTTCTTTCACCTGTTCATTCCACCATTGATCTCATTATAAGTTTCCCACCACCCCAAATTCGTACACATCTTTCGCACACTCTGTTTTATTATTTTTCAAACACGTTCTATATCATTATCCTTTATCTTGGCATTCTATTTGTAACATTGAGTTACATTTGAACTCGCCCCCATGCTAAACTTCATACTCCACTCGCCGCAGATTCATACTACCCGCTCCAAATAATATTCAATAATATTCTAAACCCTACAATAGTACACTACACTATTGTAGTTCCTGTAAATTGAGACAACATAATAGACAATTCTAATCAATAAAATCAATTCTATAGAACAGTGAAATACGTTGGAATCTGTACTCACCAAATCTATCTTGTGTAGACAACGACGAGCTACACCGGGTAGTAACAGAGACTCCTTCACCGAAGTCAACCCCGACTAAATCAAATAGACACTGAAGACGTTCCGAGCCAAACTATCCACGATCAACAGAATACTACCCACCTGCACCCTGGTGGATAGTTCCAGAACTACAGAAATAACGTCCTATTGAAGAATCGCTGCTCTAAATGAAGAATGGGACAATAATATCAACAAGCTACGTCATGTTCCATTCCTTCTAGAAGGAAGGCCACCGACAGAATTGTTCTTTCCCCCACCTTGTTACCCTGCTGTGAAAAAACCCCTATTTAAAGTCCTGTAATCGTACTATTAAAATTTGACTATTCAACCAACACTGGACGGAGGAACATAGTCCTAGGACCAGGACTATGCCAGGATCATCCATGATAAACTACAAACGTTAACTATGCTCTTGTAAAGTTAATTTTTCGCCCAGCAATATTTTATATTACGTTCTCACACTTTTATCCTGAAATGTTTCCACTTTCACTCGTACTTGCTTAATACTCTTGCGTTGCTTCCTCACAAAATTCCTACCTAATTCAACCACCGAGATAACTGGAAAGTGATCCGTTCCCCATTCATCTCTTACGTACAGCTCTAGTTTTCTTTACTTAACTTCTAAGTCTATCATCATATGAAGCATAACATAATATTTAATGTTCACTTCAGCAGGATTTATGAGTTTTAGTGAAGGAAGTACTCAAGCGACACTTGGTCCCCTTTCTAAAATAACGGTACAGTAAATATTGTGTTTTTTAATATTTACGATACTTAAAATCGAGCAGTAAATAATAGGATAAATTGTTAACGATCTCCTCAAACCGAGCTACAATTAGTTAAATTACAGGGAAAGAAACCTTGGCCTATTTATTTTTAAGAGGAAAATTCGCTCATGGGGACTTAATTAGGGTTGCAAGAAACCTTCTTGGCAGCCATTGGTAAAACACTCGTGATACCACCATCAAACATAATACACGTGTGATCTAGCACCGAGATATAACTGACGCACGTAAATCCAGGTCAATCAGGCAGTATAGGCCAAATAACCAAGTCAGTATCTGAACCAAGGACTCCGGGATGGATACGACCACGTTCTGTTAGAATACATAATAAAATCAATCATCGTTCTTAAATCGCCCTTCACCATGTTTGTGCTGAAACCATGTGTTAGACACAAATCAGACTTCTTTTAAACACAGACTCACTAATTCATTACCATTCTGGTGTACCCTGTCATTACCATATCGTCCTTACACTCTTTTTGAATTCTCTCCTTGGGTACCCACCTACCCATTCATATCTCCTAACAAACAAAATAATTCTTTCACCCGGTTCACATGCATTCAAGACTTCATTGAGTTCATTCCAAAACTTAACTCTCACATTCTCGTCTTCACCCTCCACCGGAGCATAACCAGCAACCAACATAATCCTACGAATATCTATTTTCATACGTACTAATAGAAATATAGGTGACACTAACTCATACCTTTTTTATCGCTCTAACTTTATTAGGGAAACAATAAATACTCTCTAAGAATATCCATGTTGGGTCAATAGTGGCAGAATATTATTTGTGTAGTGGTGGGGGGGGAGGAAACTAACCAAAAGGGGTTTTTGAGGGACTTATCTTCGTTCCTCCAGCCTAAAGAAAGAGTTCCGAGGCCCTCAGCCCCCCTTCCCAGCAAAAGTTCAACAATTGGATATATTGAAACTATTAGAGGGGGTCTAGATAAAAAATAAAAAATTATACTCCTTTAGAATATATTTGGAGTGGTCTTCATTCATTTGTAAAAAAAATATTGATGCCGTTAAAAGGTATTTAGAAAGTTACTCAGCTTATTTTTTAAATTCTAATTCAATTTCCATAGATTTATAAGCTATTTGGATTTCTATTTTAATCGTATCATATTCGAAAATAAAAGAAGGGAGTGAAATATATCTAAAGGGGTTATTTTCAGCCTGTGTTAGCCCTTCTGGAATCTCACTCCCCCTAAAACTCCACCCCCTCATTTCTGCTTCTACTGAACATGCTTTTATTTAAATAAGTGCTCAATTTAAATTTTAAGACCTGGAGGGATGAGGCGTTATATAAGTTTCTAAATACTAAACAAATTAAATTGCACTTAATATATTTCATTTTATCCCTTCCCTTGGTTACCGTAAAAACTAATTCCAGATTTCATAAGACTTCTTCAGCTGTGGCCAACCTCCCTCCCCCCAAAATGTTGACCTTGCTACGACCTTGGCTAGTATATTTATTGTAATAATATGAAATAATGTCCTGATGTATTTTGATTGCAGGTGATGCTACTTACTACAGTGCTTGTCGCTAGATTGGGTCAGGCAGGACATCCTGTAAGTTTCCACAAGTTGAATGTGGACGCTGATACTCTTGGACATGGAGTGTGTCTGGCCTACCTCATCATTAGTCCAGTACTCATGCTGGGATACATGATGGGAGAAATAGGAAACAAGAGAAGACGAATGTTAAGTTTATCTGTATCTGTATCTCGGTGTATCTCTGGTCTAATTCACCCTTACCTCTTATAACACTAGCTGATATGATGACGGAGATAAGCAACAAGGGGAGGTGAATGATGAGTTTATTTTTGTCAGATTACATGACAACTCATTAGAAATGTTAAGTAAAATAAATTCAAGAGTTAGAATATTTACTATTTTACATAGATTAACTTATGTGTAAATTATTAATATTAGCACCGCGTCTTACTACCCGTTCGGGTTATACGCACTTACGCTAATGTGTAATGGTAGGGTGATTGTGAGATGAAATGAAGGACCTACAGTTTAACGTGGAATCCGAACCACGGTGGAGGCCTGGCATTCCTCACATTTACAAGTTGTGATTAATACACGTCTTGTCAGAGGTGAAGGAAGGGTTTGGCAATCAGATAAATCTGTGCCGGAACCGAGGATTGAACCCCGGATCCCCAGCACAGAAGTCCGACACCTTACCCCTAGACCACCAGGTCACCAAACGGTGTAAATTATTAATATAGTATTTCGTTTCTATTATTCAATTTAAAAGTTTTGATTCAAACTATACGAGTATGTTATTTTATTAAGCTGTACAGAAAATAGTAAGTAGCTACACGATTGAACATTTGATTTTTAAAGAAAGATATAGATTCATGTCAACAATAGGCCTATGTATCGAGTTTAATGGGGTAGTAATAATAGTAACTATCTCCACAAGCTGTGACCAGTCTTTACCTGAACGGTTCAGCCTATGTCAAAGATTGATAGAAGAAAGGGTGATTATTATATTATATCTAGTCGCCTTGATAGCCCCACGTTCTCATGTACATTTTATAACGAGTTGAAACATGGTTTCAAAATTATTGTTGTTTGGTCCAGCGCAGTCAGTATTTTGGATAGTGGAGTCAATAAGATCTACTTCTCTTCGTGGTGCTTATAAATGGTGGGGCAAGGAACGTAGAGGTTTATAAGAGAAAAAAAGTTTCAATGTCGATATTAATAAGAATATATTAACTTTATCAAACATAATTTTAATGAGAGTGACGCAATATAAAGAGGAAATAATTGGAGATCGTCAGTGTGGATTTCGACGAAATATATTAACAACGGATCAGATATTTTACTACTCGGCCAATATTAGAAAGAAAGTTGTAGTACAACATGATGGTTCATCAATTATAAATAGATTTTAAAAAGACCTACGATTCAGTTAAAATAAATAAATTATATGTCATTTTAGTTAAGTTTGGGATACCAAAAAACTTGTAAACGCTATTGAGGTATGTTTGACTGATACCCGTGTCAGGGTACGGGTTGGATGTCACTTATTAGATACTGCCTAAATACATACTGGGCTGAAACAAGGAGATATACTTTCCCCATAATTTTTAACATAACCTTGAAATACAGGGTGGCCCACGGAAAAGTAGCCCACCTCCTATATCCAGCAGGCACCTCACTCTGAATTGAAGGAGGTCAATCCCCTTCCACCCATATTGTGACATGATGAATGAGCAAGTGAACTGCTTGCTTAAAGCAATTCAGAGTGAGGCGCCTGCTGGATATAGGAGGCGGGCTACTTTTCCGTGGGCCACCCTGTATAATATTAGGGTATTGCAAGAGAGTAGGAAAGGGTTGATACTAAACAGTACAGTACAATACAGCTACTAAGGTAAGCAGAGGATTGAGCTTTGTTGGGTAATAGTAAGGAAGCTGAAGCAAGAAATGCAGAAACTTTATCAGAGGTTAGCTGGGAAATAGGTTTAGAAGTGAGCTCTGAAAAGACTAAGTATATGATAACATAGAGAGCACAGAATGGGGATGAAAATTTAGAGATTACTGTGAACAACATTTCATTTGACAGGGTTAATGAGTTTAAATATTTAGGAATAACTTTAACTAGCATTAACGTTATTAGATTGGAAACTAGGAAAATAATGCAGTCGGGAAATGCTTGTTATTGCTCGGTCAGTAAGTTGTTGACATCTCGCCTGCTTTCAAGGAATGTAAAACTCAGAATATTAAAAAAAGAAAAAAATCTGATTGTTCTTTATGTGTGTGAAACGTTGTGGCTTACCATTGTAAGTGCAGCAATGAAGTTTCAAGATCCCAATGTCATAGAGTAATTAAGTGTAGATAACTTTACATCAACAAAATGAAATTTTATTGAAGTACTCTTTTCATCACCCCAAAGAGAACGATACATTATTTTTTAATAAGTCTATCATATCTACTGTCTTTTGGATTTAATAATAACTTTTTTCTTTCTAGAATTTTCGAGATTCATTTTTAACTCTTGAGATGAGATTGAGGTTATTTTTTCTTGAATTTTCGAGATATTTTTGAATCTCGCACGTTCCTAATAAATACTAGACATAAAAGTTGATTTCTAAGTATTTTTTTAGCACCGCGTCTTACTACCGGTTCGAGCTATACGCCTGTGTACTAATTATTTCAATGGGTTAGGAATGAGGGATGTTGAGTTTAGAGGAAGTACACCCGCATTTGAGTGGAGAGAGAGTAGAACATCATTTAGGGAAAAACAACATTAGTGAAGAACACTGGAATCGAACCCCAATCTACCATCATCGGAAGCAAGTCTGTTGCGGGAGTAGCGCCTTAAACCATGCGGCCACCGAAACAGGTAGGTACGACATGACAGTACGTATCAAACTGCAAAATTCTATGGATATTAACTTTTCTCTATGAGAGCATATATGAATTCTACGTCCAAAAAGAAACGTTGGCTTTGACACCTCATTGAACTAGGTATACAATTTTATAATTTTGATTCTCAAGATGGCCATGTTGAACGCCATGTTGAATATCTCCTTGTGGATGTCGGATAATTTTTCTGACACTGTATTTGAAATGCCTGGAGTTAAAAACATGATATTTGACTCTAATATCATTCGTGTACATCACCTGCAACTTTTTGTTATTTTTACAACAATTTTGGTAACCACCTTTTTAGCCTAGCACTATTATATTATTATTATTATTATTATTATTATTATTATTATTATTATTATTATTATTATTATTATTAACAATAAAAGGAAGAGCTTGAGATAGTTCCACATTAACTTGTATCATCAAAGAACCCACAGGTTTTTTTTAACATTGGCCCCCAGAATAATAGATAACAGAGAGATTACATTATGACACTATTTTATAAACATTCAAATACTTCGAGTAAGACTCCATACCATAGAAAATGTATCTTGACGAATATAACCACATTGAAAATCAATCATTTCACGTTGCATTTCTTCCTTTACATTTTCAACATTAATTAAAAATCTGTGACCTGGTGATCTTGTGGTAAGGTGTCAGACTTCTGTGCTGGAGGTCCGGGGTTGAACTGTTTCCAGCCTGTGGCCTTTTTTTTAGTAAAACGCCTTCATCTCCCTCTGTAGTTTCACCATTATTCCTCATGCACTCTCTTTACCTCTGCTCCTCTCACTTGCACACTTGCTGCTATCTGATCCTCCCATCTCTTCCCTGGTCTTTCTACATACTTAATATCCATTAATCTTCTTGCAATCCTCTTTCCTTCCACCCTCATTACGTGTCCATACCATCTCATCTTTACTTCCTCTACTATCTCCTGTACCCCAACTCTAGACATTACATCTTAATTCCTAATCCTATCTCTTCTGGTGCTCCTCAATAACTTCATTCCCATGTCCTCCACTCTCCTTGTTTCTCTTTTATCCAAAGTCCAAGTGTTCGCTGCATACGTTACTATGGCTATGAAGTGTTCTCTGTACAACACTTCCTTACACTTCTATTCTCCATAGTAGGTCTCTTACACACCTGTAGGAAACCTCTCCCTGCTACCCTTGTCTCATTATATCTTCTCTGCTGCCCTCTTTTGCTTCGATCACAGTACCCGGATACTTCACACTCTTTGCTTCTTTCAACTCTACTCCATCCAGTTCTATCACCTTTCTTGGTCATGTTCTCTTCCTTGTATTCACCATCACTATACTTTTCCCCACGATAACGTTCATTCCGTACTCTTTCCCTTCCTCTCTATTAATGATTAATATCAAGTAAGAAAGTTAAATCATTCACCCAACACTTGACATTAAATTGCCTAACTAAACGGGTTCAGCAATAAATATTTAAATTGTATCTTTGAGTTAAAAATAAATGGTTTCAAGACTATGCCCAGACTCAATCCCCTAACTTTGGAATGATACGGTAGTCCTGTATATTCCTCGCTAATTTATTCCCAAAAAAGCCTCGAACTGTCGGTGATTACACGCATGAATCCCTCACCCCTCACGCGAAGTCATTCCTAATCCAGCAAGAGTTTGAACCAAGGTACTTCGGCTTACTCTTTTGTACAGTCAAGTTCCAAACACATAAATGTCTGTTCTTATTGGGGCTTAATAGAGCTTTTGTCTTCATTACGTTCTACTCTCGGCTGCCTGTGCCAAGGATACCCTCCACGCTAGTGTGGGTACATTTCTTCAAAACTCTACCTTTCTTCCTCGGTCCCGGCACAGATTTATCTGATTGCCAAACCCTTCCTTCACCTCTGACAAGACGTGTATTAATCACAACTTGTGAATGTGAGGAATGCCAGGCCTCCACCGTGGTTCGGATTCCACGTTAAACTGTAGGTCCTCCATTTCATCTCACAATCACCCTACCATTGCACATTAGCGTAAGTGCGTATAACCCGAACGGGTAGTAAGACGCGGTGCTAATAATAATAATAATAATCTACCTTTCTCATGCTTCCCTATTATATCCCTGACGGGTAGTTAAACGCAGTGTGAAATATAATGGTTGGTGAAAATGAACGTTTTAAAAGACAAACTCACATCACTTTCTATAACGGATACTCGATAGTAAAGATTGGCACGCGGACTAGACGTCAAGCTCATGTCTTTGGTTCGAATCCCTGGTGGATGTACTGGAGTTTATTTAGTTTACAAATATGGCTATTTTCCTCTATACTATACTAAATATAAATTGATTGAATTGAACGCATTCTTCCGACCAACCGCACACAAGGACCGTTTCTCAACTTTTCACTAATAAAATTTAATAATTTCTCACCACAATAAGGCGAGGTTGATGTGTTTGTCAATCAAACTTATATACGTCACACTACAAGGAATATTTTAAATAACTAGTATTTTTATATTTCGCTTTTACAATTCCTCATTCAATTCATGATATCAGCACACTGCCTACAAACTAGCTTAACTCTGGAAGAGAAACAACAAACAATTCACATCGGTGGTCACGTACACACAAGCTCATCTAGTCTGATTTCGGTGACTGGAAATGAGGGTTCGAATCATGTTCAGCTCTATTGGGGTCTATTTAAGCAAAACTTATCACTCTTACTCCACTTTAATATGAATATATCCACTAACCTTCCTCGTCCTTACCCTATAGGCGTACTTAAATGTGGATAGCTCTGATGTATAATTAATTAAAATTAAATTTAGCACTGCGTCTTACTACCCGTTCGGGCTATACGCTTCTCTGATGTATAAAAGCAATGTGGGGGGGGGGGGGGGAGAAAAAAGTCAATTTGGTCTTCTATGGAAGTAGATAACTCAATTTACCACTCGTGCCGGGAATCAAACCCTGCTTTAAGAGGTTTTAAATATATTTTACAAAAAAATACGTTTGCACTATAATGAAAAAGTACAGCGCCATTAAAAAAAATCAAGTAATAAACTGCTTGGAGAAGTATTGATTGCAAGTACAACCACTAGATTGGAATAAGTAACAATTAATAACTAAGATGGCTGCTCCAGTGGCTGAATGGTCTAAGACGTCACTCATGCCACGTGCTGGATTATCGATGACGGGGATATCGAAATTCAAATTCCTGTCGGGTGTCCAGAAGATAATTTTTTCTAAAATGTTTTCATCACTCTCCCTCCACGCAAACGCGTGTACATTTCCTAAACCCCTCTCATCTCTAACACATTATCGTAATAATGAGGGTAGCCTGAACGGGTAGCAGTGGCGTATTCTCTGGGTATGCTAGTCCTGCGCCACATACCCATAATGATATGGACTAGTTTGTTGTTTAATTCAACGCTTTCTGTGCGAACTGTGTGAATACTAATGTTTAAAACCCGCCTCGGTGGCGTAGTTGGCTAACGCGCTAGTCGTGTTGAGCTCGATCACCGAGGACGGGGAGATCGAGGTTCAAATCTCGGTCGGGTGAACTGGGGGAGATTTTTCCTAAATGGTTTTCCACTCTCCCTCCACGCAAATGCGGGTTCACTTCCTCTAAATTCAACCCTCCCGATTCCTAATCCATTAGCGTAATTAGTACTTAAGCGTGTAACCCGAACGGGTAGTAAGACGCGGTGCTAAATATTAATATATATATATATACTAATGTTTAAATTGTTAATAAATATAAATATAATTAATTAATAATTTAAAACTAATATTGATTCATATTCCAAGAATACTATGTTTTTAGTACGTCTTCTTCCAAAAGGCTCTACTTAACACAATAGAAAATCCAGGGCCTGCTGCTTGAAAACCGCAAGGCAAGCTAGGGAGGCTCTAATGACCTTGCCCAATGTCTAGGGGGTTGCAACACATTCCTTTCCATTCACCCACCATTGAGTTCGGGTTTTTATACCCCAGGTCATGCTGTTCATGTATAGCAAGCTAAGCATTGTGCCAACTTCTGAAAAAAGATTCAAGATCACAATATTTATTTACTAAGCTAATTTAGTATAGTTTAAGTAAAATTACATAAAATACATATAAAATTAATTGTAAAGTAATAGTTAGTATACTTAACAAGATTTAAATTATACACTAATTAAATACATTGAATTATGTTTAGGCATTCTAGTCACATGTATCATCATGTATTTGGCATACACATTTAACCACTCTTTCAAATTTAGGTATTTCAGCACTGGTAGGGTGAGGAAGGGTGGAGGGAGGTGATGGGGCTACTTTAACCGTAGTTGACGGTAATTCTTGTTTTACTTTAGTAGAAAGGATTCGTTGAGTTTTAATATTGTCCTTTTAGTTTTCGTTTGACATTTACAATTTATTAGTCATTGTGATTTTATATAATTATAACATCAAAGAATCCAAAAGTCAGGAGAGTAATTTCACTATTTCAAGACGATTTAGAAGGATAAGGTAAATAAAATATATTTTAATATCATTTACTTAATCAGTGGCGTACCCAGCCATTACTTTGGGAGAGGAATTCAATCAAGGCTATAGAAAGAATGAAATGTTGATGGAGAGAGCGAGTTTGGTGTTGCACAGCCTGAAGGCCGAGAATATTTATGAATATTAAATTCTTTTATAAATGATTTGGAGTAGTTTTATAGTAATTAAGATATTTAATAATGCAAATGGTATCGAAGCTATTATTTAGGTTTTTTCAATTGTTAATTTTGTGTGTATGGTAAACCTTTTGAATATTTGGCTCAAGCCTGAAGCCTGGTATTAAAATGTAGCCTATACATTCAACACATCCTCAATGATAAATATTTTAGCTATACTTCATATTATTTAAATTTCTACTAACATTATTTGTTGTGTTGGGGAAAGTGGGCTCAAATAACCGGTTTTCCCCTCACCCTTGGGTGCACCACTGCTTACAGCAAAATATATGTGTAAACATCTTAGCAATAAACCGATGACGTAGCGATAGAGTATTAATAGTCCGAGATAATCTCCCCTGTGTTAGTCAGAGTTTACGCATCTAAATAGCTTCTGGAGCATAAATTCTAAAGATAGGAGACTCTTTTGTTTCCAAGCAGCATTGTGTGAGATAAGTTAGACTTTAAGAAATAGTTTTAATTGCAACGTGAGTTGGACAATCCACCTGATTCCCTCTCACCAAGATCTGATGGACGCTTGATCCTTGTACCACTTCATTTTACTCTTATTATGATTTATTTGCTTTGAGTATCGCTGTGTGCTTTTAATTACACTAGGCTTAATTAAATAGGATCTGTCTCTCTTATGCATTTAGAAATGTGCCCATACCACTCTTTGCCCCGACATTAATATTTACTTAAATTTCTAACCCTGTAGATATCATTACAATTTGAGGACCGCCTTTGTGTTCTAGTGGTCAAAGGTTCTGGCTATGGTCCCAGAGGTCCCGGATTTTATTCTTGAAGCTTCCAGATTTTCTGAGAAATCTTTCCAGATTATATGAGAATCAGAACCACTTTTCTATAGGCACACATCTTCAAATATTTCCCTTGAAATAATCCCTTGACGTTCTTTGACAACGGTGGTTGAGGTTCTTCGGCCCCAAAATCTCCCCTGCAACTTTTAGAGTACAATATACCTATTAATTTTTCTCAGAATGCGCCACTGACAGGTAGAAAGATGCAGTTCTATAAATATTCAACGTTTAAACCCCATTGGGCATTGATTTCTTCCACTGGCGGTCGAACAACGCGACACTTGCAAAACAAGTTAGTACTCACGTTATATTGCTGTTCTTCCAGCACCCAGTATAAGGGAGTGTGGTTATATTGTTCTTCTTCCAGCACCCAGTATAAGGAGTGATGTTATATTGCTGTTCTTCTTCCAGCACCCAGTATAAGGGAGTGATGTTATATTGCTGTTCTTCTTCCAGCACCCACTATAAGGGAGTGATGTTATATTGCTGTTCTTCTTCCAGCACCCAGTATAAGGGAGTGTTGTTATATTGCTGTTCTTCTTCCAGCACCCAGTATAAGGGAGTGATGTTATATTGCTGTTCTTCTTCCAGCACCCAGTATAAAGGAGTGTTGTTATAATGCTGTTCTTCTTCCAGCACCCAGTATAAGGAGTGTTGTTATAATCTGTTCTTCTTCCAGCACCCAGTATAAGGGAGTGTTGTTATATTGCTGTTCTTCTTCCAGCACCCAGTATAAGGGAGTGTTGTTATAATGCTGTTCTTCTTCCAGCACCCAGTATAAGGGAGTGTTGTTATATTGCTGTTCTTCTTCCAGCACCCAGTATAAGGGAGTGTTGTTATATTGCTGTTCTTCTTCCAGCACCCAGTATAAGGGAGTGATGTTAATATGCTGTTCTTCTTCCAGCACCCAGGATAAGGGAGTGTTGATAAAGATACCCACCTCCATTCCATTGACATTTATAAAATAATTGTTTACATGCCATTTACCAGAATGCGCTAAATTAAATATAACTAAAAACAGTTTGCCAATAATTCCATATTTTCTTACAAGTTAATAAATATACGTTAAATTGAAAAATGACTCCTGGACACGGAAATTGAACCCTGGACCTTTGGCTTAATATGCCAATGTTCTAACCACTGAGCTATCCGTGATATTTATATATTTAGATGCGGCTATAATCGTAACTAAAATATAATATAACCGCTTGGCTATTTAATCCATCAATTAAGTGCTTAACTCAATCAAAACTGAATTTTAAATAATTTACTTATCTTGTTTATTAAATTTGTAAAACATTTTTGTTTCTTTTATCTTTATCTTATTTTTACATTAATATGTATGCTTTATATTTTTAATGTATATTTCCTAAATAGCTCGTAGTGACCAGAATGTTATTTTAATGTTGGCAACAAGCCAGACAGTACGAGGCTGCTGCCTCTACCCTGGCGGAAAAGACGTGGGAGGTAATATTTAGAGTAGAGTCTGGATTGCAATCAATGAATAGGTCAAGGCTCGAATATAAGCTGGGTGCGCTCAGGGTGCCTTTTATTGGCTGAACGTTTACATTTTCCAGTCATACAAAAATAACTATTTACTTAGTCTTAGATTAAATCGAAACATAGATAGTGTCTTAATTTCGTGCAATAATTAGTTAACTTCAGGCACTTACCAATATAAGGTTTGTTTAAGTATAAACTTGATGTATATTCATAATTATAAACAAATATGGTAGGTATCCCTATTTTGTTCTGTACTATTAACAATTATTACTATTACCAGTATGTTTTATATAAGCATAATTTTAATGTAGTAAAACCAATTTATATATTTTAAAATGTATCGATAGCTACCCACACAAAAACTAAATGTCAATTTAGAGTTTTAAATTTAACTAATAATAATATAGAGGTAAAGTTGTTCAGTGTGTCGTGCGATTCCTTCGATCTGGTACTTAGTGTGTGTTATATTATAGTATAGATCACATTACCGTTGAGTGACATACATCAGTGCAGAGCTCATTCTATCTTTGGGACGGGCAATTCGTTACTTGGAGGGCATTAGGTGGAAACAAGGCCGTAGCCAGCCAATAATTTCAGGGGGAGGGGGGTACATACCCCAATTGCCGGGGGCTAGAATTTTTTTTAATGAGAAATCGTTTTAGAAGCTATCTGAAGTGTTTTTTATGGCAACATAACCCCCTGATTCCCGAAGGCTAGGAAAAATCTATATATTTACACACCTATAGAAGTTCTCTATAGTGTTTTTTATAAGAATATAACGCCTTAACTGCTGAAGGAAAAGAAAAATTCTATATATTAAACACTTCTAGAAGCTATCTGAAGTGCTTTTTATGGTAACACAGCTCCCTAATTTGTACTTGTGCCTTAATTTTGATATTGTTTGAACCATAAATAAGGCTATATTTTTTTTCATTAAGTATTGGAGGGTGTTTGAACCCCCTAAAACCCCCTCAGACTACGGCCTTGGGTGTAAAGACCGGTTCAAGCACAGAAATATTGACATGTGGTTGGTAATTCACATCAGTGTCGACATCTATTTGGGTCACCAGTGATGATAGCTCATAAATGACCAGGCTTCCAATGTAAGACAAAGCGATAAATGAAAATATCTTCTCGCTCTGTAGATAAAACTTTGGGCTACGCCCACCCAGGCTCTCTAGTGGTTTGGGGGGATGATCCTTGACCCATTGAGGAGGGGGAAGGCCATGTTCTCTGAAAGACTCCGTCACAAAGAAGATGGGGAGGGATGAAATTGGTGGAAAGGGTGGGTGGAATATCCCAACAACAAAAAATAAATAAAGGAAGTAAAAAATTTAAATTTCAAAAAATATATTTTCAACCATATGTAAAAAGTAGTTTGTAGGTTTATCGATGTGTGATGAGGAGGGGGAGGATAAGGAGGAAGATGAATAGTGGGTGATTGACCTTGAAAGAAGTCCTCGAAGTGACCTTGAAGTGCCTTTTCACTTGGCACTTGATACAGGTGGGACTTAAGATCTTCCTACTGGGACAACGAGCATACCTTACCACTCGCTGTTCAGTAAACATGACCCTCGATATAGATCAAACATGCCATGATTTATTATTTTTACCACCTGTTTTCATAATACGTTAAGGTCAACAATAATTAAAGCTTTCTTTCTATTTGTATTTTAGGAGTTCTTATTTAACTGTTTGGGAGCACTCTTACTAATGATCAGCGGCTCCATTGCTGTGGACTTTTGGCGCAGCGTAGGCCTGATCCCGATCACTGCAGATCGTCATCACTGGGACCGACTGAGAGCTCATCTTGGTGAGCTGGTAGCAAGTGAGAAGACTTCAGGCCTATCCCTAGGGTGCCTCACCTTAATATCGGCATTCATTTATCTCATAGACGCATTTTTTGGCTATCGCATGGGCCTCACAGGTAAGATATCGCTAGTTGACTTGTAATGTGATTATAATTTATAAACTTAATGAACCCTGAAGAAATTCAATTATTGTATTTACTGAGTTAATTATCTAGGACCCACTTCATTGGCCGCATGGTCTAATGCGTTAGTCTCGTGTTGGAATAGACTGCTTAAGACTGGGAGATCGGGGTTCGATCCTTGTCGGGTGCACCGAAGATTTTTTCCTAAATGGCTTTCCGCTCTTTCTCCACCCAAATGCGGGTGCACTTATTGTAAATTAAACCTTCCTAATCCCTAACACATTAGTGTAATAAGTGTATAGGTGTATAAACTGAACGGAGTGCTGAAATAAAAAGGTATCATTGGGCATATTCCGAACTGATGTAGTAACCCACTCTGATGATTTTAATCATAGGTTCTTGTACTTTATTTCAAATGACAGCTTTATTAGTGAACACAGGCATTTAAACTTAAGATAGGTTGAGTATATATACTCTAGTGTCGATTTTTGAGCAGTTTTGAATCAAATGAGAACTATATAATATTCGGTACTTATTAAATCATTGTAATTATTAGGCTATTTGTTCCCACACGACAGAGAATACAGCTGATTTATGCGACTATTTATTGTTCCCGACAGAACAAATCCTTCATTTTTTTCATTACAACAGCTAAAATATATCAGGCACCTCCTCGTCCTCTGTCAGCGTCAGGTACTGTAATACGGACGGTGTAATGCCAACAAAGGCCTCAGAGTGAGATTTCTCTGACATTCGTTTAATTTTGTTAGTTTGACCTTCCAAACATTCTTTCACTTTTCGTCTTCCCTTTTCGTGATTTATTTTATTCAAACACAACCTGCAACTTCTTTTGCACAATTTTATCTTCCAAATAACAGTCTTCTGAGCAAGATATGTGGACAGTTTGTTCACATTTCCAACAATATAGATTCTCCATGTATCTTTTGAACAAAATCACACATAACCTCATGGGGACACCTCTCCACACCAGAGTGAGGATCTCTGTTTTTCATGAAATGATTAAACTCCAGCCCTTTACTCCAGGAAATGGATTGATTGTATTGACACTGTGACCCTTCCTATCACTACTATTTACCCTAGTGAGGGGACTATTTACAACTTATTGTGGATAGTGGTGTACCCTCCCCTACAGAGTTAAAGGGATAGGTACAATTTAACAAACATAGAATGAACAGGGCCATACAATTTTATTATTAGACTTTATAAACATAACATATACAATAAGATAATTGGTTATAATAAGATCTTGGTTCACTGACCAACATGACATATATAATAAGAAAAATTAGTAATTATAAGATCTTGGTTCACTGGCCACAAAAAAACATTTGAATAGGCTGGCGAGTGTTCAGTCAATCCCAAGTCACAAGACTCAAGGACGGTCTGGTGAGCAAGCCAGTTATGCCGCCCAGGGTCGTTACGCCCACTACAGTCGCCCCAAGGGACGGCTGCCGCTAATAGAGGATACAAAAGGCTTGATGAAGCTATAACATATGAAATACCCTTCAGCGTATGTAGCCGACAGTTGATTTCCACTTGGGAGTTAAGACCCACTGTAAACTTACTACTATCTGCCACCTTTTCCCGAAAGGGGACAGTATTCACAATACCCGGGGTGCTCTAAGCAAAACCCCAAGCGACCACATAACTCGGTACAACACTTATCTAGCTCATATCCGGGTTCCAGTAAAATAGTCCCTAAACATAATGCTTACTGTGGTGCAGGTATAGCCTTACGGGCAGCCAATACAATTTAGTTTCAAAATTACCATACATACAATAATACTAGGAGACAAAGTTAGAGATAATAGCATATGGACAACAATTGTCCCGCTGAGGAACACCCTGTTTCGTGGCCAAAACGACCATTCATAAGTTATGTATGTAATGACCCCGAGCGGGCCAGCAGATCTAGTGAGTGAAGTGGAGGCAACGCTAGGTTGTATAACCCACCGGCGCAACACGACACTTTAGACACCATATGAGTCTATGCACATGTAATAAACAAACGTTTAAACGAACGGCTACAAGAAAGCGTGTCCACACGTTGTACTCATTGTACACGACACGTGCATCAACGACCACGTTGAACCTCCCAAGGAAAATCCCCTAGGGACTAGTCTCCGACCATACCTTACATAGACGAGGTAAATAATACCCACGAAGTGGCATCAAAGTGTATGGGGGGGCCGAGAACGCGGCTAAGTCCTCAGGTTCTGGTGTTGGCTGGACTTCACACGGACCCAGCCTGGAGCGCCCACGAGCGGTGAGCCACAAGGTGAGCCATTTGCGATGAATCAGGCCTGGAGCGTCCCTGGTAACGGCGCTTCAGATGACCCGCCAGTTACTAAGAACCAGCCTCAGATTTCCCGAGACGGTGAAATGGGCCCGCGCACAGCGAGACCTGGTGAGCCAGGTGGGATGAGCTGGCCTAGCGCTGGGCAGGAACCAGCACCCACAGGAAACGAACTGGTACCCAAATACCAGACGCGAAGCAGTCGCCGAGCTAGCGAGAAATACCGGAGTATTCGCCCGACTCGGGCAGAGGTTGAAAATATGTTGATAGCTTGAATGTGGCGGGGGCTAGCTGGAAAACAGCCGAGCTCCCAGTCCTTGAAGAGCCATAGTGAACGTGTAGGTTGTCCACTAGAACTAGCGAGACGGCATTAGTCTTGTGATCCTTCACTAGACATAGTGATATACATAGAGAGACTATCACAAGTTCCCCCTAGTTACCAGGCGTAGTGTCCAACTAGATTTTCCGCTGATCCGTCCCTTGGGACCTCCAAAACGAGAGTACATTACAAGGCCAGAAAAAAGGTCAGCAGAGTGCGGCGTTGAAAAAAAGACAGAGGGCGCATGCGCAGCCAATGGAGGGGAGAAAGTACAAGAAACGAGAAGAGGGGGGGGGTCAGAGCGCCAGCACAGAAGGGGAAGGAGTCGCGCATGCGTAAACGAGAGGCATGAAAAGATAAGTGAAGAGAATCAGGAGTAAAAAGAAACAAGAAAGGAATGTGTGTGACAACAGAAAGAATGTCACAGTGACATTGTGCGAGCTAATGTCACATTAGCACGGCACAGTGGGGAGTGTTACAAATTATTGTGGATAGTGAGGGGACTGTTACAACTTATTGTGGATAGTGGGGGGATTGTTACAACTTATTGTGGATAGTGAGGGAACTGTTACAACTTATTGTGGATAGTGGGGGGATTGTTACAACTTATTGTGGATAGTGAGGGAACTGTTACAACTTATTGTGGATAGTGAGGGGACTGTTACAACTTATTGTGAAACCAGATTTAACACATCGCGGTAGGTCGTGGAAGCTACTCTTTAGCAAATTATGAGTCTTAAATAGTTTCTGAAACCAGCTCGTTGGGAAATTTTTGACAAGTTGAGATACGTCTAACACTTGATTAGTAACAATATATTATTACTCCAACGACTTCCCCTATGAAAAGGACGGACCAATATATACATTTACTGATTCTTGGATTATATTTGGTCAAGTAATATCCCAATACAAGTGACTCTTAAAATCATTATATAGTTCTTATTACCAGTTAAGTAAAAATTGCCTAAATATTACTAGAGTTGAAGATCAAATATTTTATATCATTATTCAATTTGGTATAGAGAATAAAATTGTTTTAGAAAAAATACAATATAGAAATATTAACAAAAGTGTGTTCAATTTAGTTGACTAAAAATATACACATTATAAAGTAACGACAATCAACTGGTATAAAATAATTGTTTAAGTATGTTGAAATTTGATCAAATAAAAGTGATTAATAATATAATGAATACTAACTCAAAATTTAAATCGTATTCATATGTAAAGTCCATGCTCCTTGATTTGAAAGAGGTAATTCGATATGTTTCGGTAATAAACATAATCATAATCATCATAATCATCATAATCATCATCATCATCATCATCATCATCAGGAATAACTAAAAAAAATCAGAAATATTTAAAGGAGACTATTAGAAATTAACTAATATTATATGGTGAAATAAGTTTAATTGGACAAAATATGAAAATTAAAGTTTTATGATAGGTAAAAAAAATTTAGCAATTAATACTAAATTATAAATTCCCTTATGCGAAGAAATTGAATCAAATATATTCCCACATTAATTTGATTGGATTATATGGTGAAGTACACATCTTTCTTCACACTATACTATTTAACACTAAGTTCAAATAAGATATTTCGGAAAATACAGTTCAGTTATTATTTTAATAAATTAATATTCATATAATTTAAAAGAACCATGAATTAAGTGTACAATATATAATTATAAAACCACATAAATATGAAGAAAAACTAATTATAAAAAACATTGTCCAAACAAACGACAGTTAAATATATGAAAATTATGAACTTTACAAATAAGACTTAAAATTTTGGAAAATAAATGGTACGGAACTCCGCACGGACTTTCTCGCTCTATTGATTAAAAATGGAGATATTTACTCAACACTCGTAGTAGATGTGAAACGAAATAATATACACTAGCAAACCCATGCATAAATTGCATTATACTTAGGTAAAACATTTTATGAGTCCCAGTTTTAAATTTTATAATTTTAATTTTTAAAGAATTAATGTCCTCATTTTATGTTTGGACCAATAAAAAATATAGATTTTGGGTCCACAAGGGTCAACACTTCGTATTAAAATTTTGACTTCCGATTAAAATTTTAACATTTTATTAGGTGTTGCACATCCTAAGGTTATCGCTTTGCTATTCAATTCTTAATTTATAAATTTTAACCAATAAAAGATCTAAATATTGACTATTGAGACTAAAATGAAGGAGCTAGATCATTGCTGTACAAATATTTCTCCTAAGAGGTTAAAGAAAAATAGCAAACTTTTTGAAAGACTTATACTTAATTACTCTATATAATTACAGAACAATTGCGTTAAAACTTAAGTAATATCTCTTTACAACTAAAGCTACCAAAATTGAATTAATACATTTGCCAAAATCTCAGAAACTATTGGTTTTATTAAAATATATTTCATATAAAAGTTTTTTATTTTTAATAGTACTACAATTTTGCGATGATAAGTTATTTAGTATCTCAAATTGCTGAAGAGATACGGAGATTTCAGCTTCTGTAAAGTACCCTAAAATTCATTTTCATGGGAAAATGAAATTAGCTAGTTTATTTATAGTCTTAATCAACGCCTAGATACGAATTTTAATCAAAATCGTTGGAGCAAATTTTGAGAAAAAAAAATTATCTTTTCGCCCTTTATTAAACTTCTCTTAATTTTAAGTCTAAACATACACACAGATGGCGTTGTAAAAACCACTTTCTAGGGTTTGGGGGGGTCATGTGATGTTGACATCCATTAACATTTCAGCTTAAATTATTTTTACGGTTGCAATAATTAGCCTTGAGTTTTTGAAAAGTTAAAAAATAAATATATTTGCGTATAGATTTAAAATGATTGATTTATACAAAATATTTCTTACAAGATATTTGTATTATAAATATATCTACATTTTTGCAATGATGAGTAACTTCATAGTCCAAATAATTTCGCAGATATGAAAAAAAAAGAGAATTCACGCATCAGACCGGAGCCCTTAAATTCATTTTTCCTAAATATTGAGGATATCTATTCTGTTTGTAATATTTTGAAATGTTTAGAAATGAAATTTAATCAAACTCGTTTGAGCCAATTTTGATAAAATAGACTTTTCCTCTTTTTGTCCTTCAGTAAACTACCCTTAATTTTAGGGTTAGATATACCATTCCAAAAACCCCTCGAAGCAACACTATGAAAACCCTAGCTACCAAGCTTTAGCCCAATCAATAAAATAGTTTAGGCTCTAGTCGGAGGTGCAGACAGACAGACAGACAGACAGACAGACGGAAATTCAAAAACAACTTTTTCGGATTTGGGGGGGAGGGGGGGGTCGATGAAACGTCTATATTCATTAAAATCTCGAGCTTAATTTTTGTTGATAATCACAATACTTTCTCTACCTGTAAGATAGCAAGAAAGTAAAAATTACAACATGTTAAAATAGGCCTAGTTAATAGATTGTGATACTATAATGTACACAATTTTTAGCGGTTAATAACAAGCCAAAGTTGGATGATCCTGGAGTATGTTTAATTTAGTTAATGTAGCTACTGTACTCAAAGAGAAAGTATATGACACGATCAGATAAAAAATTTAGCTGTAACTGGCTCTTCTATAGTCAACACAATTATACGGTAAAAGGAAGGTCTTAGACTTACATAAAAAAAGTTCACATTACCAAATCAGATAAAAAATATAAAATTTAAATGGTGTATCTTGCACTTCAATACTACTAAATGGCTATAGACACCTCAAAACAATCAAATAACTATAAAAATATCGATTTTTTTATGTAAAATTGCTCCAAGTAAAAGGAAGGGCTTGGAATTACCTACTTAAAGAGAGTTCACATGCCACGATCGGATAAAAAATACAGCTGTCCCTAGCTCTTCTATAGTCATCATATATGGTCAAAGGAAGTTCTCTGACTCACTAACATAAAAATGTTTACATGACGTGATCATATGTAAAATAGAGAAATTAAATACTGTCTCTTACACTTCTACAAAATTGGGAGAGACTCTTCACAAACAATCAAAATAACTGAAAAAATATCGATTTTTCATGTAAAATTCCCTCGGGTAGATAAAAGGGCTCAGAAGTACCTATTTGAAGAGAGTTTACTTGATAAGATCGGATAAGAAGTATAGCTCTCCCTCACTCTTATATAGTCAAAATATATAGTTAAAAGAAGGGCTTGGACTTACTTATATATATATAAAAAAAATTCACATGTCGCGATCAGATAAAAAATAGAAAATTTAAATGGTGTCTTTTGCACTTCAATACTACAAAATTGCCAGACACTTGTCAGAAAATATCAAAATAACTCCAAAAATATCGAATTTTTATATAAAAATCTTCCATGTAAAAGGAAGAGTTCGGAAATACCTACACGCTTGTGCATATTAATGGAATCAAACTAGTAAATTTCGTTTCTCGTGGTTGGTCATACATGATTCAACGGTCCGCCGATGTTTGTTGAAAGGTACCCTTAAAGCACAACGGCTGGTTAAGAAACAAATTTTGACACAAGACATGGTCAAAAACGGCTCCAGTGGGTGAAGAAATGTACAAATGGGACTAAGGAAGATTGGAGGAAAGTTTTGTTCTCTGATGAGAACCACATTTTAGTACAGAGGGTCCGGGTCCAACATGTCTGTCGAGCTGATGGTGAACAAATCGATACAAAGAACATTCACCAAACTGTTATTCATCCAAAAGAAGATGTTTTGTGGGTGTTTCTCCTACAGTGGGCCAGGATCTCTTGTCCCAGTTGATGGTGTGATGAATAGTGAAAACATATTGGCGTGCTAAGATCCCGAGTGGTTCCAGAACTCAAACGTCTTCAAACAGATGGATCTGCTGTGTTTCAGCAAGACTTAGCACCGTGTCACACTTCCAGAAAGGTCAAGACTTTTTGAAGTGAATGGTCTGACTGTCTTGGAATGGCCTGGAAATTCACCATATCTTAATTTCATTGAGGACCTATGGTCTATCTGCAAGGGGAAACTCAAGAGGGCAGACTGCACAGCAAAAAGTAAGATGATAGAAGCCTTGGTCAGAGTATAGTTCCATGATGAAACACTTAAATAAACCTACAAAAATATTGTATGTTCAATGCCAGAAAGAATAAAAATGTTTACTTAAGTAAAAGGGGGCCACACCAAGTGGAAAAGATTATCCATGTATGATTTGAAAATCTTTTTTTGAATTAAACAGATTGATAGAACAAAATCCTTTGATTCCATTAACATGCACAAGGGTGTACGTGTATTAATATTTGAGCAATTGAAATTAAAGATTATAACATTATTAAGATTATTCTTCCTTAGCTGAAATTTTGATCCCGTGTTCCTTTATACTGGCTGATTTCACTTAACAATTATTTCCTACAATTTTCGATTCACGCTGGCATGTATAGTCTTGTGGATCATAAGGAGGGGAGTGCAACAGGTTTATTTAATATCTCCCCTGCTTTTCAATACTATATCAGATGTACTGATTAACTATCTGGGAGAATGGTTCCGTGGGGTCAGGGTGGGTGATGCCAGTTTATGTTTCTTAGCTTTTCCGGACGATATTATGTTTATGTCCGAGGACAGTAATCAGTTCCAGGACATGTTAAAGTGGACTGAAGGATTTCTATGAAGGCTACATATGAACCTGTCACTGGATAAGTGTGGAGACTTAAAAATCATAGCCAAGAACAAATTGTAGGCAGTGTTGGATCCGGTGCTTACAATTGGCGATACTATATTGGAGTGTATTAGCCCTGACCAAGGAAGGGATTATTTGTGTGCTCAAATACCAATAGTTGCAGTGGAGACCTTCAACCCTGGTGGCAAACACATTGAAAGCATAAAGAAAGCCAGTCCCCTAAAGCTAAAATCCCATCAAAGGCTCAATTTTCTATCCGCATTCATTATCCCTAAGTTTCTTTATCCTTTAACCATCAACGACGGACATAAACAGCTCTAGTTGCGATCATTGATCAGATTTGCCAAATGGTTGAGATTCAGAATTTTCCCACTTGCACTTCCTCAGGAATGATGTACATATGAAAGCGAGATGGTGGTCTCAGCTTTCCGAAGATGACTAACATTGTTCTGACCACTACTATCTGGATCCATGCTAAGATGATCCCATAATCAGATCCTACGGACGGTTATCTCTAGCCCAAGTAATGCTAAGCTTCTAAATCATCTCTACAATGCAGTGGATGCCCAATGGCCTACTCCCTACAAATAAATTCCTCGAATAAAACCTCAGCTTAGGAGAAGGAAATATAGCTCTAGAAGGACTGTAAAAGCCAGGATAAAAGCGTGGATAATTTTAAGGATTATCCGGTGTGGAATAACTGGCTGTATTTTCCATCTCTACTTAAGGAGTGCAGATTCCTAGAATTGTGCCAGCTTAAGCAGACATTTAGATTAATTAATTTTAATATTTTGATCACAGATTAACGTAGAATTAAAAGAAAATATTTGTTATATTGAAGTTAAAATTAAAGTTATCATTATAATAATAAAATTATCACAAATTAATGTAAAACTAAAAGGAAGTATTTGTTTAAGTTCTATTTCAACCTTTTACCGTAGGAGTGAGGGTCAAAGAAAACGGTAACACCTTTATTGAAGATAATTTGCATGATGGAACTAAGATGTATGTTGGAGATCAGTTGCATGATGGAGCTTAGATCTATGTTGGAGGTCGGTTAAATGATAGAGATCATTTGAATCATAGATCCCAGTGGTATCAAGGAGATTTCAAGCTACTGCTGTGCTGGCTAAGATTTATATTGGAAATAAATCAACGTAGGCCGGGTGTGTTCGGACAGTTTGGATACAATGTAAAATGTTGTAATGACAATAAATGAAGATTTTTGTTGTGAAACTTTTGTTCTTTAATCAATGACCAGTAAAGTATTATTGTATCAAAATATCGATGATAGTGGCGTGAGGTGGTGCACAATATCACTTAAGATGCGGTGTAACGTGTACGTGGATAGAATCTCTGAGGCAAGATATAGGGATGTGGATGTAGAATTTCGTCGTTGCCGTGAAGGGCTAGAGACAGCAGCCCACGTTATGGGCTCATGAAGCTCTACAAAGAGCCGTAGGATTATGTGGCATAATGATCTCGTAGCCCGGTCTAAGGACAAATTCCTAGCAGCTGATCCCACTAAGAAACTCCTGAAAGTACACGAGGTACCCCTTGGAACAGGTGAACGTCTCAAACATGACCTCAAACTTTCCCACATAAATCAATTTTGTATCGCTGATGTAAATGAGTGTTACGAGAGGGGAAACTCCCTAATGGAGAACTCTAGAGAGAATATTGAACACATGAACATACGAACGATGGATGAATAGTTTTGAGTGCAGTGTTATTGGCATTTGTTAGTGCTTAGTTGAATGTAATTCTATCTCAATGTGTTATTTTATTTCCTTGACGGCAGTCAGAAGTTTTATCAATTTAAACATGTTATTAGCATCGCTTTCACCATTAGTTGAAATATATTTCCGAACGTATTCCTCCACTTTACCCAAGAAGAAGCAGACATAGCTCCCAGTCAAGAGCAACATTTCACGAGATAAAACCTCCATGGATTTAATTCCGTGAAGCTGAGGGCACCACCCAACAAGCTCTATCTCACCTATCCAGACCACGCTCAATAAAAAATACAGATTAGTATTCTAAAAGGTAGTACTCGAGGGGAAATCAGCAGAGGCAATCGAACACTAAACAACAAATTGAGGGGAAAGGAGAGGTGAAAGTGAATGAGGAGTGGTGGATTTAAATAATTTAAGATGTTAGTTTGGGAAAGGATGGGGAGGTGTGTAGGGGAAAAAAAGGGAAAATTATAGATTAAATGGCAGAGACAAATGGGTTTATAGATTAAGAAAAGCGGTTGAGGATTTGAAATTAAGCTGTCAAGGATCATAAAGGAGTCATGCATAGCCTCAACTATCCATCTTAAATAAATCAAGAGATATAATCCTAAGTAGTTTTGGTAAATCAAGTCTTTTTTAAATCTTAGCTCAATATGATATAAATTTCACAGCTAATACACACATTTTATCAATAATATTTACTTTTTATTCCTTATTAATTAATTTTTTCTTTTAATTTAGATTTATTATATATTTTATGTTGTTTAAGTATAAGTGTTTATACTATTATGATTGCTGGTTGATCATCTAATTCTAATTATTCATTATTAGGTGGTTTACATGCTGTTGCTATAACTATTTCTTATGAAGTAAGTTTAGCTATAATTATGTTATGTTTTGTCTTGTTGATCGGTAGATTTAATTTATTGGATTTATATAGTTATCAGTTATAAGTTTGATTTATTATAGTTGTACTTCCTGTTAGTTTAGTTTGGATCTCGTCTTGTTTAGCGGAAACTAATCGAACTCCATTTGATTTCGCTGAAAGTGAATCTGAATTGTTTTCAGGTTGTAATGTTGAGTATGGTGGAGTCAGGTTTGCTTTACCACACACAAAAAAAGCAGAAATCAAAAGAAAAAATACAAATAAAAGATATATTAAAATACAAACTATTACTTTCCAAAAAATTAATAATCTCCACTTTCATTAATAGCATTAGAAAAGTTAGAAGGCCATCTTTGAGAATAACCACATCTAGGTGACAAGAGCCAACAGACAATCAAATACCCTCAGTTTAGCCCGATATAATCATACTTGTTTTTCTTGGTTCCACTGAGTTGTTACTAATTAAGGTATACTGATAGTTTCCAGGCTCAAGGAGTGCACAACTAAAACTGATAAATTCATAATTTTCATTATTGATAATAACTTTTATCTTGTGATTATTTTAGGATCTTCGGCTGTTCTGGACTAGGAGGTAAAAGAAGACTTCAAAACCAGAAACTGTACCATTATTATAAATAAAATATTCCTTTAAAATAATAAAAAAACTACACGATTTTATTATTAAAAATATTTAATAGCACTAATTGAAAACTATAAGAATAGTTCTATTTTCAGAGTGAGATGAACTTTACATAAGTTAAGGAAGTACGAATTCGGTCAAAGATATCTCGAACAGATGAGGACAGGTAGGAACACGTTCAATCATGAGTCTTAACTTTGCAAGAAGACGACGACCATACTTTGTCGTTTAGTCTTTAAGTCCCATAACTCTGTACGCTTTATCTACATCCAAATCTGTGAGTTTAATTTTCGTTACTTCAATTGTTTTTACTACACTTTAAAGATAAGCTGCGTACGTGTTGCTTGCCATGGTTGCACAGCTTATGTACTTTTGTCATGTGTGGAGCGGCTTTATTTATCATGATGCATAGGAACCGGTGTAGAAGTCATCACGAATAGGAATATAGGCTCGAGATTCCAAGGAATGGAGAGAGAATCGGTTTCACCAAAAGGTTCACAGAGTTTTGATTTAGTCCCCCTTTCCGCAGCTTAGTAGGCGTGGTAATAACAGGCAATGAAATGAAAACTATTAGACAAGAATGATGCCCTGGTTTTTTCTTGTTGAAACACAAATACATGTGCTAAGGAAAATCTCACGGAAAACATCTTTTGAAGCGTTTTTTCTAAGAAGGGTTGACATAATGTATAAAGTGGTGAGGGATAAGTAATTGTTAGATATAGATGTGACATGTGTCTTGTTTCTAAAAAATAACTTTTTGAAGGGGGTTTCTCAACTGAACACCTTTAAGCCAATAATATAAGGATGGAATGCTATTCTAAGTATATATGAAGAGCGTAGGTTATAAACTCACGATCAATTCCTGTCGTAGAGGTACACTTTACATATATATTTTTAACATTCTACTTTTTGATGGGTATTAAGGATTTTCCGTCATGTTTTAATGGTAAAATGTGTCTACTACGAGACTTAACAGATGCTACCCATTACATAAGTTATATTTTTGGAGAATACTCTTCTTTGGAGCTTCCTGAGCCGTAATTTTTCTACAAATATCTTTAATTTTTTAAGAGATCTAAATTATTTTGTTGGGACTTTCAGAAGATATTTGTTGATGACTCCCAGCTTATGAAAACATTCGATTTTATCTTTTAATCTAGAACTGTTGAAACTTACCATTCTTTTAAAATGTCATCAACGCTTGATTTATTTTTCCGCTTAAAAAAAGATGATTTGAAATGTGTAATGTATGTTATTCTGTTCCACTAAATGTTTTGAAAGATTAGGAATGTCGTTACCCTCCATCGTATAGAGATTTTCTCAAAAATACCTATAATATATAATATAATATATGGTAATTATTGACAACTTGGCAGTTTAGGGCAGGCTTATGTTACAGAAAAACTAAGTATAGCGGCTTATCCTGCTGTTTAAAAACAAATGTGGATTTTCTTCAAAATACTTCTAAACACAACTCACAATCGCATTGCAGAGATAAGGCTGACGCCAGTCCAGTGATGAAAGGTCCTGACTGGAATATGACATCAGATCAAGGCAGGCAGTTTCTTTTTGATGGCTGAAATCTTATCTAATCAGCAATGACATGGTTGAACGGGGAAGAAGGATGACTGGGTTGGAGAGAGAGAGAGAAAGGACAGGATGATGAGAGATGACAGGTCATAACTTGGAGTATCCGTATATAACTAGAAATATATATATAGAAATATTGTACAGAAAACTTTGTGAAGTTTATTTCTAAGTTCTGACTTGAACTAATCCGTTGTAGGCTCATTTATAAGTTATTGGATAAATTCTGTGAGAGTTTATAATCTCTTAATATTATGTTGGTTCTCCTATCTTTGTGACCTACTGTATGTGAGTGTTGTTTGTTACGCGCGATTACTAGCTGGCTGTTAATTATGTTGGGAGAGCCATAAAGACCAATACGGGTTATTTCGAATATATTGCTATGTTGTGCTTATATTCGCTCCAATGGACACAAAATCACTTCTCCTCATTCTTGCCATTGGTCCCCAAATATAGAAACAACTGAAATATGATGTATTTGAGACGAAGCAACAGGATACTGCATTGAAAGATTAGTTTTTATTTAAGATAGTTGTTCATGGATTTCTTAGAAGCAGAAAATATAACAATTATGGGTCTCTGGTGTCATCTTTGCGTACGTTGAAATGCAAAGTCTTCCTTTCTACTCTAAAATTAGAGTTTTTTTATACTGATAATTTGGGAGCACTGACATGATGGACGATAAGTTTTGTTGTTTTAAGAAGTGTTGGGTCCAGCGCATCGCTTACATGTTCTTAAGGTCTGATGCCACTCATATCACCACTTCCCTGTCTAGCTACTTAAAGACTGCTTATAAATAGTTGACCACGACCTGTTATTCCTTCCTTCCATTTAACTCTTCCCGTTGTCTCCCTAAGCGCGAGAGAAACTAGCCGATGTTAAAGGTTTCCTTATATGTGTTTGATGTGATGCTACCACCACCGTCAGCCGTCGAGGAAACGAAGGGTGAGTACGTACAATCCAGCCCAACACGCGATGATAATAAAGACCGTTTACCGTATGAAAGGATTAATGTTGACCTTATACCTCTGCACAGTGGATATCCCTATATGTCGCGAGAAATGGATATCAGTTTATTACGACATAATACGACTGATCTTTGGGGGAATTCTCAGTTGATTTAAATTGGTCCTCAGTGTAAAGTGATAATTATTATTATTGTTGTTATTATTGAAGTTATTTTTGTTTGACCATTATTTTTCTTAACATTAAACTTTGATGTAAACAAACGAAAAAACCATGCAGAATGTTTGTCAATTTTTGTTTTTGTAAATTTTAAAAACAAAGAAGTTTAATTGATTTGCCAAAAAGTTATGTTTTTAAAGAATTTAATGTCCACGTCATTATGAATCAGGTCACAAAATGGAATAAGAAAAACTAGAAGGTGAGCTACGGAAAAAAAACAAGCATTCTTGTAAATTAATCAACAAAGTGGCTTAGTGGCAAAGTGGTTAATGAATGGACAGCCATTTTAGTTTTGTCTAGTAAGATCTTTTGGCTTGGTCTAGACAACACTTTTATTTTGGGAAGCAGCATGTCTAGACGTTACTTTAGGTTTGGTCAAAACAGCACTTTTAGTTTTGTCTTGGTGCACCACTTCTGAACAGAATTTATGGATTAGTTTGGTGTAGTCTTTGACAGAACTTTGGTTTGGTCTGGACATAAATTTGGCTTGGCCTTTGAGCAGCACCTCTCGACAGAGCTTATCATTAAGTCTTGTAGCAGCATGTCTGGATAGACATTTTATTTAGTCAGGATAGCGCTTTTAATTTTTATCTCAAAGGCAATTTTGGTTTATTCTTTCAACAGCAATTTTTGCATGTTACTTTTGGTTTGGTCTAAACCACACCTATGATGTAGTCTTGGAGGAGCACGTTTGGACAATACATTAGTTGTAGTATTGGAACAGTGCGTCTGGACATTAGTTTTGGTTTGATCTAGAGAGAGTACTTTTGGTTTAGTCTTGGAACAGTACGTCTGGAATGTAATTATGTTTTATATATATATATATAATATTTGTCTATATATATATATTGTCTATATATATATATATTTGTCTATATATTTTCCATCTCTGTCTCTTTGTGTATCTATATCTGTCTTGTATTGGTGTACGTGTGGAAGTAATTTTAGTGGGCTCAGCAGTCCTTGCCCGTACACACTACGCCAGATAGAGAAAATAACTTCCCATAGTAAAATATATATATGGATATATAAATATATGTATATATAAATGTTATAGCATCATTTGTTACATACCACGCCTCGGGAACATTCCTGGGTGAGAATGGTTCCGTGGTTAGAGTTGCACAGACATTCACAGACCTCCATTAAACTCCGTACTTGACTAGACCACCAAGTGTACTGAGCGGATTTGATCATGGCTCACTAGGATGCGTACGACATTGCCCACAGCCTACGTGTTCTACCAATCATTGAGAATTTGCTCAAACCTTACGAAGATTGCCCCTTATACCCCCATACCCATAGTTCGTCAGTTCAACTTGTATAAAACACCTGGGTCCACTGGACACAAACACAGTCCCAATCTTGTATTCGACTACTGACGTCTCTCGTCTCCGTTCAACACTACAGCAACCTAGTAGAAATTGGGGTCACGATGATGATGCAGTCAGACTCACTGACCAGACGGAAACACTTGTCGTAAATTATAAAGTTTTTATTTACATCTGAAGGAACCGGAGGCTCTAAGTTCAGAGTCATGCAATTAAGTTAGGAATATTGTCCCAAGCTAAGAATGTTTTTCCCTCCAAAGTTTGTCGAATGTATGATTAGGTTAGGTCATGTTGACCACGTCATCAGGTATCTTTCATACCTCTTGCTTTTTTATACTCAGTCCTTTAGACCAGTAGTTTTATCGGAGTGTGTCTCACTCCCTGGCCTGTATGACCATGTTCCGGTCTGCATTGCCACCAGATAGGAAAGGAGAAATTTAAGTTATTCAAGGCCCGTTATTGAGACCTAGTTAGGTAATTGTTAGTTATTCTTGTGAACCGATGTGCATTGTTGTTCACCTGTTTTGGGGTACGCAACTTGAGGGTTTGTCGCTACCCCTCTGGCGTGGCCCGCACCCAGCTTGATGTTCATGTTTGACTCACTTCTGGATGATTTTTAATAACCTTTATCTGAAGTGTATTTTGTACCTATGTTTGGGTGGTGGTACTAATTCGTAACAAGCCAGCCTTTATTGTGTAGAGGCCTATACTCCTGAATGACCACTTTCTATAATAGATAAAATTGGGTTTTATATGACTGGGACAGATAGACAGTTCTATGAAACTTATGTAACCAATACAAGACGGTTAACATTTCAACGCTAGCTTCACTGGCACATATTGTTCTAACCTTTTAAAATAGGGTTATTTAGTCTTAAATGTTGTGTGGGTTCTGGCTATTCCTTGCTGGTCAGTCGTTATGTTTTAGATGTTTGTTGCAACCAATTCACTGCTGCAACTATATTGTATTTTTAGTCTTTGTCTCCCAAATGGGCAGTTGTTCGTCTTTCACTCTAGAAAGTGTTATTATACCTTTGTTAAGAGTGGGGCGGTAATTAATAAAACCAGCTAAGTTTTGTTGTCTGTATTCACGCGATGTTTACTCTATGAGTGTATCATTGTTGTACTTGGTATTTTGACCCATTTGGCCGGTCAACATATTAAATGATGGTTTGTGCTTTGGTCACTACTTTGTAATTGTTTGTTTTGTTTGCTCCATTAAACTCTTATGTCAACATTCATTTTAATCTTATGTTTTCAAGTATTAACCTATCATATTTAATTTCCCTGTAAATGTAATTGGTTTATTTAGTGATAACTAAAGCGCCGCAACAATATAATTAAGATAAAGTTTACCATAATTTGTATGGTGAACATGTGAACAAAATATTATCAATGCGTCTTACCTGGACTCGAACATTCAACTAAGATTTGACAGTTTGAAAGTCTTATCTCCTAGATATTTCGTGCTCCCTACATCGTACAGCTAATTGACTGTTACCTGAACTATCTAAGTGAATTAAAGTTTAGTAATGAACCAAGAACAGTTTTAGTCATCCAACGTTCTACAACTGTGCCAGACAGTTATTGAAGACCTCCCCAAAACACCCATCCTCCTTCCTTCCCAGCGTGTGAAATATGGCGCAGCCGTGCATGAGAGGTTTCTTTATCTTCAAGGACTGGGGATGGTTGGAACATTAGGCAGTTCCGATCCTATCAAAACTGTTTATTTATATATTTCATTAGAAGTTTTTAAATAATATTTATGTTGGGGTGGTCTACCAAAATGGATTAATCTATTTAATAATGTTTAATCACCTTGAGGCAAACATTTGTTCAGTAAACCTTTTTCACAACATGGCTGGAGCTGTTCTCTTCTCGAAGTTGAATAGTGTATACTTGAAAATAAATTAATATACAGCAATGGTATTATTTAAAGGGATAAGTGTTGCAATGTTTTATAGCACAGCAATGTGTGTGTATTGTATCCTACACTGAATTAAGATTATAGGCACCACGATGTGTAGACACATCCCACAACTCTTATATATTTCTTAAACTCTTCCATATTTAATTGCAAGTTTTTCAACCCTTTAAGAAAATTACTTTAATGAGTGTGTATGTGAGTGTGTGCAAACTTTTAAGATATCAGTGTTAATGTGTTCATCGTTCATGTTCACGTATGTATTTGCGTGTTTGAATACGATTGATGACATGCGTAACACTGCGCCTCTATTTATTCCGGTCCAGAACTCGCACCTTGTTCTTTCTTATCCAACGGAGTTTGTTGTGAGAGCAGCTGGTACCGGGAACCGAGAGTCCCCTCTAGAGCAGCGTTGGAGGTGAGTTTGGAGCCTCGGTAAGTGCTACTTTTGCTAAGCTAAAGGTCACCCACAGCCATTCATCGGGAAGTCGTCAGGAACGGGGACTTTCCAGATAGCCCCCCAGTCAGCCATGGACCTAACAGCCCACGACCTCTGGTACCAGGACTCAACGAGTCCCAGTAATCGTTTGCGCGGGGAATTTTAAGTTGAATCCCTTCGCGACCACCACTAGACTAAGTCAGGAACTCACTGAGGGTCTCTTCCTAAAATGGACAATCAACCGTGTAACGTTCTACGTGGACACGCTGACTGACCACACCACTCTCTTAGTGACACTTGTAGGCCTACATCAGGGGTACCAGTCCTACACTTTCCGTACTGACGGCAAATGAAACGGGTATCCCGTAATCAGAGAACTCCCCTTAAGTTCACCAATTGAGGACGTCCAGGCCAACCTAATGAACAAGAGCTATCACGTAAGAAGGATGACTAGCCTGGAGCAGGGTTGGCTGAATCATATTGGGTAGAGTGGCCTTTCACACTGTTTCTAGTGACGTTGGTTGGGCGCCAACAGCTCATTTGACTGGCAGACATGAGCGTTCTCTCGCACATGAAGGTGTCCTTGAATCTTCAGACGTAATATTGTAGCCGACTAATGTTATCACTGCCATAGCTTCAGGCACCCTTCGATTGAATGCTTTCGTCAAGAGCGTTGCGTTGAATACGGCTAAGCTCACATTTCCTCTGTCTGCGAATGCCCTCACACAAACCCAGTGCGTTGCACCAACTGTGTGGACGATAAACTTATCAACGCTGGCATCTGTGTGGTAAGGAGCGGGTTTGTGGTGTCCCGACAAAGTGCAGTGGTAATCAGCCAAGCTTGCTCGTCCTATTGAACCCCTAGTCGTTCTTGACAATCCCCTAGACCACCTTCCCGTGGTGCTTAGGAATTCCCCAGGTGGTCTGGGGGAGTTCAGGCGCATCCTCCCGCCCCTGTGGTAAATCAGCCCCCCACCTGCATCCAAGCTAGGTCGGCACGCTATCCTACCCTGGCTGAACATGCTTCAGACTTACACTAGTTCTTTAAGAGTGTGTCTGATATCTGGGATATCCTAATCCCCTCAATACCTGCTCCCACCTCCCTTAACTAAAGAAGTGCCTTGTCACCTTTGTCGCCACCCCTAATTGTTTAGTACGAAATGAAAACCTTCTCGAAGCTCGTACCAATTTCTGTGCCTGAGGCCCTACACCTTCTCTGGAATTTAAGGTCGCTTACCCATAAAGTCTCGGAACTTCTCCTTTTAAGGTCTGACAATGCCGGAGATCACGTTCTTAGCCAGATATGGTTCACGGAGGCATCTGACTTTCAGGTGCCCAGCGTCCTCTACCACTGGGTGGACCATAGTGGTCACCGGAGAGGGGGAGGTGTGGCCCTATATGTTTGTTCAACTTTGCAACACCACTGAGCGAGCGGCTATTCCAGAAGTAGCTTCTCCGGAGGCCGTCGTGGTGATGCGTCTAGGTGCCACGTACTAAATCGATCGAGTGTCTATGGATTTCCAGGAGTCACCCTGTCAGTGGCCAATCTTGTGGTCCTTCAAGACCTTGACGCTAGATTTGTACTGCCAAGCAAACCTTTTGGGGTTGTGTAGCGACTTATCCCCGGGGTCCATGCTCCATTGTTTTTCCAATGGTTACCATCTTTAAATACACCGCTCTAACTTAACCTCCTGTCTTACAGAGCACCCCAGGCATCCTCCCAGTTTCGTGGACCTTATCGTAATAATGAGGCGGCCTTTTCTCTCTTCTTTATCACTCCCATCTCCCAGTCTCTCATCCACTACATGGTGACCTGTAGTTCTTCTACTCCCTGTCAACTCTCCTCCCAACATCAATTACAGAAGCGTGGATTGGCCTGAATTCCAGACTAAGCTGGCTTTCATGGTATCTATTGCCTTTCCGATCCCCGAAGTTGAGGAGATGGACCACAAGGTCTATCTTTTTGTGTCATCCCTCCTGTTGGTGGCGTCCTTGTCTACTCCTGCCAGAAGACCCCCACTCCTGGACCCTCCCCTTTTCTCGGTCATCAGCGAAGAGATGGTGTCTCCGAGACAGTACACGAGACTCATAGCAGCAGTATGACCTTCTAATAGCCAGGGAAATATATAGAGTTATCCAATCCCTTTGTTTGCGGCTACTCCATCAGTGGTGGCCGGAGACTCAGCGGGGATGGCTGCAAGACCTTGACGACGAAGATCTCTCCCTGTGTCGCCACCTGAAAAGTGTGTGACTCAGGAGCAATAATTCTAATATCTTGAGACCTTGACTTTGCTAATTCTCACCACCCTTTGGTAACACTAAGATCTAAATCGCTAGTAAATATTTACATATCCTTCATCCCTTACTTGTTGAATTAGATGTACAAATTACTATTTAAAAAATGCCATGCTCACTATTTTTTATCAATTACGCTCATGGTAATTATTTATATATTTATAACGATCTGGTAAATAATGAATGGTCTTGTGTTTATTTAACTGCTGATGTTAACTTGGTTACAGATAATTTCACCAAATTAGTTCACATTAAAATAAATAATCCTATTTCTAAAATCACTGTTCATAGCTCCTTCAAATTTCCTAAATGTTTTCCTTCTATACTTAAATACTATATCACGAAAAAGAATAAGTTATTCAAACAATTTTAAAAAATTGATAATATTATTTAAATTTCAATCACTTTCTATTATTATTAGCACTGCTTCTTACTAACCGTTCGGGTTGTGCGCACTTACGCTAATGTGTAACAGTAGGGTGATTGTGAGATGAAATTGAGGACCTACAGTTTAACGTGAGATCCGAACCACGGTGGAGGCCTGGCACTCCACACATTCACAAGTTGTGATTAATACACGACTTGTCAGAAGTGAAGGAAGGGTTTGGCAATCAGATAAATCTGTGCTGGGACCGAGATCACTTTCTAAAATTAGTTAAAAGTGTGTCATGAGAAGATAGAGCCAATTTTATTAAATATGCCAAAAATAATTGTGTGAATTAAGTATTAAATATCCTTTCAAACATAGAAGTTAATGGATTATTTATTAATAGAAAATGAGTTTAGAACCTACTTTCAATCAATTTATAATTCCTCCTTACTGGTTTATATTAATGAAACTAGTCCTTCTTTGTATCCTTGCCACATCACACCCCGGGATGTGTCTATTATTATTAAAATATTGAGTCCATCAAAATGTGCTGGCTTTAATGCAATTACAAGCTTTATTGTCAAAGGTTGTGCCAACATTCTTAGTCCTGTGCTATTTTATACTTTCAATCTTTGCCGCCATCCCGAGAAACATTTCCACAAGCTTGGAAATATTCTCTGGTTGTTCTTATTTATAAAAAAGGGGAAAAAATAAATGTTTGTAACTATAGATATATTTCTCTAATAAATATATTTTCTCATGTATTCGAGAAAGTATACATGAGCATACTTTCCAACATACAATAAAATACACTCTCAGTTAATCAATGTGGGTTTGTAAAACATAAAGCTGATGCATTAACTTAGTACTCCACGCATGGTCAGTTAGTTGCAATTTTTTTTGTTACCGCGTCTTATTACCCGTTTGGGTTGTACTCCAATGTACTAATTACACTAATGGCCTAGTGATTAGGAAGGTTTATTGAGAGGGAGTGCAACCGCATTTATATGAGAGGATAGTAGAATACCATTTAGGAAAAACCACCCTCAGTGCACCCGACCGGGATCGATCCCTGATCTCCCCATTTCGGCAATCTAGTCTAACATGAGTCATGCGTTAGACCACGTGGCCACCGAAGCGGGTGCTGCAATTTATTATTTGATCAAATTGAAGCTTTTTATTTATGTCTAGACTTAGTAATTTTGGTCTAGCTCACATTTGTGTTAGTTGGCTCCGTAGCTATTTACAGAATAGATCATTTGTTGTAAAATAGATTCACAAACTTCAAATAGGCTACATTTCTAGCCCTTTGTGGTATGCCACATGTTTCCAATTTAGCACCACTCACCTTCACGGTGTTTATTGATGATATTAAAAAATACTTAAACTCAGTAAGCTATTACTCTTTGAAGATTATCTCAAACTTATTAAAACTTTCAAATCAATATCAGAGTGTTTACAGACTTGCAAAGTGACATTAATGTTATTCTACATTGGTCTACTAAAAATGGAATGTCCATTTAAAAATTCAAAGACCAAATCTATATCTTTTACTGGAAAAACTAAGCCAATATTTTTTATTTATAAAGCTATCAACGATAACCTAGTTCACACACTCTCTATATTAATGATCGAGGTGTTCACCTTGACGCCAAACTCTTCTTTCACCTCCATGTTGAGCATATATCACTGATTTGGACATATTAATTCTAGTATAACCTGCTCAATGTATTGTAGCACATGTATTGATTATATCAAAGCTAGAATATACCAGTATTGCTTGGAATTCCATCACCTTAACCAACTCTCAAGTTGAAAAACACTATAAGTACATTTTTGGCTACTTGCGATAGTAAATTCTTTCTTAACCGGATTTACTATATTATAACTAAGACATCATTCGAAACCTTTCAGGTCTCCAAACTACCTTTTCGCGTGGACTTTATTGTAATTCCCTTTTTGTTTTTAATACTTTTAATAGCAAATATTATTGTAAATTTGCCCCTGATCATGTAGATATTCAAATCCCTTCTCGGGCCTCTCGTAATACAAAATATGATTTTTCTAAACAACTCAAATTAGAAAGATATGGTGAATGTAGTTATAGATATAAAATTCAAATAGGTTTGATGCACTAGAGTGCTCAAAGGATGAGGAGCAAATCATAAATCCCGAGAAACGATTTGAAATTGTCAGGAATAGTTTTATAAATGCAGTAAAGAATAGTGTATGTCTTTGCAAAAAAAGAGTCGGAATAAATCATGGTTTGACAACAAATGTTTAAAATTAATATAGAGAAGGGAAACAAAATTATCTATGCTACAAATCTCCAGTGTGTTGAGCTTAAATATATTTAAAATGCAAAAAGTAAGGCCAGTGCCTTATTCAGTAAGAAAAAGAGATTATATTAAAAAAGTATAGCAAACATAAGAGTATCGGGAAACTTTATTTAGGAATTAACGGAAATAGGAAAAGTTATCATACCAGTGTGAATTTAGTGAAATATGAGAGTGGTAGCCTGATGGCAGACACACACGAGCGATGTTTTGGGTTGATGGAACAAGCACTTCAGGCATATTTTGAATGTCCATGAAGGATCCGATTTTGATGAGTGTAATGAGATCTTCATCGCTGAGCTACTAATGCCAGATCCAAGTATTGGTGAAGTCAAAGAAGCTATTAGAAAGTTAAATAACTATAAATCTCCAGGTATAGATTAAGTTACAACAGAAATATTGAAGAGATGTGGTGCGACGTTAGTAATAGAAGTTTATAAATTGCTCTGTTCTCTGTGGAATACCCGCCTCGGTGGTGTAGTTGGCTAACGCGCCAGTCGTGTTAAGCTCGACCGCCGAGGACGGGGAGATCGAGGTTCGAATCTCGGTCGGGTGAACTGGGGGTGGTTTTTCCTAAATGGTTTTCCACTCTCCCTCCACGCAAATGCGGGTTCACTTCCTCTAAATTCAACCCTCCCAATTCCTAATCCATTAGAGTAATTAGTACTTAAGCGTATAACCCGAACGGGTAGTAAGACGCGGTGCTAAATATTAAATTAAATTAAATCTCTGTGGAATCATGGGGTATTACCACAAGAATGGAAGGAAGGTATAATGATACCCATTTTAAATAAATGGTACGGCGCACCGCACAGACTTTCTCTCTCTTTCTATAAACTCGTAAGATTTCTGAACGGAATAATGTACATTGTATCATCACCACTCCACATAAGAACACGCATAAAATAATATACAATGATATATAATCAATGAGAAAAGAGGCGCATCTTTGTCCACCTAAGAGCATTTCAAACAGTTTAATGTCTTCCACAAGGGTCAACTCGTATTAAAATTTCGATTTCTGGTTAAAATTTTAACATTTTTTAAGGTGTTGCACATCTTCAAGTCATCGCATTGATATTTAATTATTCATTTATACATTTTGACCAATAAAAAATGTAAATATTGACTATTGAGTTTAAAATGGAGATAGATCATTGCTGTGCAAACATTTCTCCTAAGAGCTTTAAGGAAAAATAACATACTTTTTTTAGATACTTATATTTAATTACTCTATGGCATTGGAGAATTATTGCGTTAAGACTTAAGTAGTATATGTTTACAACTAAAGCTCACAAAATTGTATTAATATATTTTCAAATATCTCAGAAACTGTTGCATTTATAAAAAATATATGATAAATAATTTTTTTTTATTTCTAATAGTCCTACAATTTTGCAATGATAAGTTGTTTAGTTTCTCAAATAGTTGTGGAGATACGGAAATTAACGCTTCTGTAAAGTACCCTAAAAATAATTTTCATAGGAAAATGAAAATAGCCAGTTTATTTATAATCTTAATCAACGCCTAGATACGAATATTAATCAAAATCGTTTGAGCAGATTTTGAGAAAACCAATTTTTTCTCTTTTCGCCCTTCAGTAAACTACCCTTAATTTTAAGTTTTAATAGACACACAGACATACGGCATTACAAAGACTATTTTTTAGGGTTGTGGGGGTTCATGAGACGTTGACATCCATCAACATTTCAGGTTAGTTTTTTTTTACGGTCGCAATACTTAAACTTTAATGTCCAAAAAACCCCCCTCGGTGGCGTAGTTGGCTAACGCGCTAGTCGTGTTGAGCTTGACCGCCGGGGACGGGGAGATTGAGGTTCGAATCTCGGTCGGGTGAACTGGGGGTGTGTTTTTCCTAAATGGTTTTCCACTCTCCCTCCACGCAAATGCGGGTTCACTTCCTCTAAATTAAACCCTCCCAATTCCTAATCCATTAGCGTAATTAGTACTTAAGCGTATAACCCGAACGGGTAGTAAGACGCGGTGCTAAATAAAAATAAAAAAAATGTCCAAAAAGTTAAAAAATTCATATAATTGCGTATAGATTGAAAGTTATTGATTTTATAAAAATATGTTTCGGATAAAATATTTGTATTATAAATATATATACATATTTGTAATGCTAAGTAATTTCATATCTCAAATAGTTTCGGAGCTATTATAAAAAATATTAATGAACGCATCAGACCGGAGCCCTTAAAGTCATTTTGCCGAAATATCGAGGGTAGCCATTTTGTTTGTAATATTTATTAATGTTTATAAATGAAATTTAATCAAAATCGTCTGAGCCGATTTTGAGAAAATCGACTTTTTCTCTTTTTTCCCTTCAGTAAACTACCCTTAATTTTAAGTTTTAATAGACACACAGACAGACGGCATTGAAAATACTATTTTTTAGGGTTCGGGGGGTCATGAGACGTTGACATCCATCAACATTTCAGGTAGTTTTTTTTACGATCGCAATACTTAAGCTTTAATGTCCAAAAAGTTAAAAATATATATATAATTGCGTATAGATTGAAAATTATTGATTTTATAAAAATATGTTTCGAATAAAATATTTGTATTATAAATATATATACATATTTGTAATGCTAAGTAATATCATATCTCAAATAGTTTCGGAGCTATTATAAAAAATGTTAATTTACGCATCAGACCGGAGCCCTTAAAGCCATTTTGCCGAAATATTGAGAGTAGCCATTTTGTTTGGAATATTTATTAATGTTCATAAATGAAATTTAATCAAAATCGTTAAAGCCGATTTTGAGAAAATCGACTTTTTCTCTTTTTGCCCTTCAGTAAACTACCCTTAATTTTAGGGGTAGATATCCAATTCCAAAAAACCTCGGGGCAACCCTATGAAAACCCTAGATATCAAGTTTTAGCTCAATCGGTAAAATAGTTTAGGCTCTAGTTGGAGGTACAGACAGACATACAGATAGACAGACAGACGGAAATTCAAAAACCACTTTTTCGGATTCAGGGAGTCATGAAACGTCAAGATTCATCAAAATCTCGAGTTCGATTTTTTTGACGATCACCATACTTTCTCTACCTGTAAGATAGAGAGAAAGTAAAAAGAGTCGGGAGAAATCATGGTTTGACAAAAAATGTTTAAAATTAATATAGAGAAGGGAAACAAAATTATCTATGCTAGAAATCTCCAGTGTATTTAGCTTAAATACATTTAAAATGCAAAAAGTAAGGCCAGTGCCTTATTCAGTAAGAAAAAGAGATTATATTAAAAAGTATAGCAAACATAAGAGTATTAGGAAACTTTATTTAGGAATTAACGGATATAGGAAAAGTTATCACACCAGGGTGAATTTAGTGAAATATGAAAATGGTAACCTGATGGCAGACACACACGAGCGATGTTTTTTCGCTGCGCTACTAATGCCAGATCCAAGTATTGGTGAAGTCCAGGTATGGATTAAGTTACAGCAGAAATATCGAAGGGATGTGGTGAGACGTTAGTAAAAGAAGTTTATAAATTGCTCTGTTACCTGTGGAATCATAGGGTATTACCACAAGAATGGAAGGAAGGTATAATGATACCCATTTTAAAAAAGGGAGTTAAGACAGAGTGTACTGACAATAGAGTATAGAAGTTTCTCACTACTAACAACATGCTATAAAATTTATCTAACACAATCTTAAAGAGATTGAGGCCATTTGTAGAAGAAATAATTAGTGACCATCATTGTAGATTTCAAAGAAATAGATCAACAATGAATCAGACTTGTACTTCTCAGCAAATATTAGGAAAATATTGGGAATATAACATGACGGGTTATCAATTATCCACAGATTTTAAAAAGGCCTACGATTCAGTAAAAAGAATTAATTATATGAAATAGTATTTATATTTTAGATATCAAAAAAAATCTTGTCTAGTTAATTGAGTTAAGTTAGACCGATACGCGTTGCAGGGTATGGGTTGGCTATCACTTATCAGATACTTTCTAAATACAAAATGTGTTGAAATAAGTGTGACCTTTCTCCACTACTTTTTAATATTAGAGTATGCTATAAGGATAATGCAAGAGAGTAGGGAATGGTTGACATTAAACAGTTCAATACAGATATTAGGATGATCAGATTATTTAGTGTTGTTGGAGACTAGTAAGAAAGCTGAAGCAAGAAGTACAGTAATTTTACTAGAGGCCAGTATGGAAATATGTTTGGAAGTGAACGCTGAAAAGACTAATTATATGATAACATAAAGAGCGCATATTGAAGAGGAAAATTTAGAGATTACCCCGAGCAACATATAGTTTGACAGTGTTAATGAGTTTAAATATTTAGGGACAATTTTAACTAACAATAACAATAATAGATTGGGAATTAGGAAACAAATGCATACAGCCAATTCTTGCTATTACTCGATTAATAAGTTGTTGAAGTATCGCCTGCTTTCAAGGAATGGGAAATTTAAAATATATGGAACAATAATTTTACCGGTTTTTTATGGGGTTTGTAGCATATAAATGCTGCATGATAAGTATTAATGTTAACATTCCTTCTCCCCACGCGGTGTCTGGGATGGTTGGTGAGACCGCCACAAGGCGTTACGGGCATATGAAAGAGGATTTTGCCCTTGCCAGGGGGTAGTTCGGTATCTCGGACATGAACAACCAAGGCGTTACCAACCATCAGAGTAATATTGGAATATAAGTTTTATACAGAAACATTCATCGTGGTGTGAAGGTGACAAATAAAAGCTAAATAAATCCTTCTTTGTCTCCACTGAGTATATATTCATTATCATATAAACAGCGCCATCCTATCTTCCTAACACAAGGACAGGCAGGATAACTTTCGTCTGAGGTGTTACATGGGTAGCCTTGGGCGTCACAGTGTGAAACGAGCACTCTTACCTTACCTGAATAAACTAAATTTAGGGTGTTCTAAAACAAGGGTCTTAGGAAGATATTTGGTCCAACCAAAAAGGTATGAGGCTACTAGGGAGTAGACACCGGCGAGTGGAACGCCGAACAGTGCAAAGTGCTGCAACATTCCAGTGAACCTGCAACAAATTCCCACACGTTTCTCCAATCGATGAACCATCAGAGAGAGGTGGGCGAACGTATTTCAACAGTGTGAACGGGTAAGTGAACATTTTGGCAAATATAGATTTCATTTCAGCCTAGAGATGGGAAAAAAAATATTTTTGATGTACGGTTCATTGAGTATTGTTTCGAGAGCAAGCTAACCTCACAGACACTGATGTACTACTATACAAATGACTTTGTCTTTTTTTCCTTTATTCTTCAAGCTGAGCTGGATGAAAATATATGCGGCTACCAATTATTGTTGATACAAATTCTCAATGGGTTTTGACTATACTAACGGAAAACCAGCCAGTGAACCAAGCACCCCCATTGCTAGGACAGTCAAGTCTCGTGGATTACGTTGAGCAGGACATGCAGCGTGAATGGAAGTTTCTAGAACCTTGTGTGGGTTACTGACTGGCAAGGGTACCCATCATTTGGGCTAGAGTGTAGGTCAAATGCCTTTAGGCCAAATGAATTTTAGGCCAAATGACTTTAGGCCAAACGACTTTAGGCCAAATGCTTGTTGCAAAGTTAATTTTTAGGCCAAATTACTTTTCGTAAAATTAATTTTCAGGCCATTTATTTAAAGTGTTTGTGTTGTCTTCGGAAACATTCGTTATTATTTGTAGCGATGCTACTAGATGGCGAGGGTGTGTAGTGTTTAGTTAAATAGTATATACTACCGTTTCAAAATATATTTGTCTTCTCTCAATTTACTACTTCCCAAGGTATAGCAGCACGTCCATTAACCTGTAGTACCACTTTTGTATGTTGAACCTTTTGCATTGCCAAAATTTTGTACTAGTTTTTGTACCTTATTGTACCACAAATAAAAAGTTTTGTACCCGTATCCTTTTTGATTAATTAGCATATACATTTTAATAGTTTTGTTTTATTTTGAATTTTGAACTTTTTTCAATGTCAAATCTTTACATTAGTTTTGTATCATTTTGTTCCACAAATAAAAAGTTTTGTACTCGTACCCGTTTTGAGTAATTAGCATATAAATGTGGCCACTTCATGTGAGTAATTTTGTATTATTTTGAATTTTGAACTTTTTTCAGTGCTAAAATATATTTTATCTGTTTTTCTTCGTATAATTGTTTGTTAATTTTGTTAAATGAATTAAACAACCATTCATTTTTTATAATTATTTTAACTTAGGCCTACTCGAGTTTGCCCACATCTTCGCTCACATTTAACTTGGGTAAATTAACTTATTTCTAGCGAATCATCTAAACAAGGTTTTCTTAAACTTTATGCATTTGAGCATTACATGAACATTAAAAGTAATTTTGAAGCGTCTTTTTCTTAGAATAAAAATAACTATTTTACGATAAAATAACAAAATTTGGCATTTATTATTTCATTGATTTCCTTGTTTTCTGATAGGAACTGTGTAGAAGTTTATTAAGAATAGACTAGTAAAGTTTTGTAAAACATTCATAAAATATCACATTTGTTTTAACGTTTTATAACGGAAATATTATTCATAAAAAATATGTACGTGTCATTTGGAGAAATGAGTTTTTTTTCCTATCACAGAGATGCTTCATATCAACTTCTGTTTATATAACACAAAAAGGAAGGCCTTTTTAAAATGCCAGTCGATTTCTGCAATTCAAATTATCATACTTATTGAGAAATTACTTTCATACAAATGTATGTAGATGCAAAGATCAAAATTAATTCTATTGCTTCATAAGTCAAACAGAATATTAATTTTTTTACAGTCAATCAGAATTTAGCAAGTCGAAGGAAGTGAAAAACTGGTTCACAGTTATAACGATGCTGTGCCTCAACTGAAATCCCCTCGCGCCTCGCAGTTTGAGAAAGCCTGATCTAAGCTACCAAAAACACTATTTAAGACAGGTATGAGGCGAGAACTTTGTCTGTATGTTGATGAAGCTACAAATTAACTACTACCTAAGAAGGAACCAAAATATATATTTTAAATCGTATGAATACTAATATTTAATATTTATAGATGAATTGGTATTAGTAAACAATTGTTGAATTGTGTTGATTTTAAGGGAACTTGAAGTATATCTATATAGAGTATGCTTCTACCTACGGTAAAATCCCAGCTTTTTCAAATAGGCATAGTATTAAAGATACTAAGTTTCTATTTTCAAATTTTTATTTCAAAAAGTGTGGCCTAAAACTAGTTTCGGAAAACGTAAAAATTGAAGTTTCTTACCCTCATAGCTCTTTATTAAAAATACATGAAAATACATTTATGGTGTGTAACATTTCATAGAAGAAAACTCTTTTGAATGGTGAGAAAAAAATTCTGTACATATGGCCTTAAGAGTGTTTTGAGGCTGCATCCAGCAAGATACGGGGAGGTGTCTTTTTAAAGTTATTTCGTTGAAGAAAATTTTGAATTTGTTACGGAAACAGTCAGAACAGACAATAAGTTCTTTTCAGTTATAGAACAAGATTATTTAGAAAATATTAAGTTTGAAGACTCTGAATTTAAATAATTATATTTGGGGTTATATTAGTTTTAAACTATCCAACAAAACAAATGTGACGACTTATTTATTGCTAAGCAAAAAAAGTAAATGTAAATGTAACGACAAGTATATCCAAAGTATTAATAGAGGCGGGTTATCTGTTCCATCAGATCTTATTTTGGCAGTTTGTAAACATGTGCTAGTACTTATGCAAACCCTTTTAACTGAAATATTTGAGATTTTTTTATAGCTGCTAAAAGTCAAAAACTAATAATTAGTGCATAGAAGCAATTAAAACTGACACATCTTTTTATTTATTGCTTTAAGTTTGTCACTGTGGAAACGATCAGAGAATTACAGCATTAAATATTATCTCTGTTATATCCAATATTATTTCAAGTAATTATTGTAAAAAAAGAAATGTTTGTTTAGTTAGGTGCTCAGATTTTTAAAAAAAGTTAATATTTTTATAATAGTCTTAAATGTTATTATTAGCTAAAAGGGCTATTTATGATGAGCCTAATTAATTGTACATTATTGCTTGCTTTCTCTACCACTTGCTCAATGTGTTGGTATAATAGTGTAGACATAGAGAATTCACCACGACAACCATCAATGGGTAACTTAATTTGTATGTAACTTATCGTATGTTCAATAAAATATTATTTGTACTTGTTCTTTCAATTATAACCTTGCTCCCCCCATAGTGAAAGTGTGTCTCACTGTCCGAGACAAATCTTTGCTTCGCTGTTAGCTTCCCTCTGGCCTCTGCAGCAGCCATTGGCTTCTCGGAGGTTCACTTGCTTTCATCGTACGTGTTTCTTGCCCTGGGAGGTTATCATCCTGTAAATGCTTCCACATTTAGTATTTTTACTTTCATGAAGAGTTAAAAAGAGACCAACGACAGTTTCATAAAAATCTTTGTATATTTGGCACTACGGGGTTTATTGCTTATATATATATATATATATATATATATATATATATATATATATATATATATATATATAAATTTACAGATATATATATATATCTGTAAATTTATACAGTTTGTTAGCTTTAACATTTTTTAATACTGGTAATCTCAGGAAACACATTCGAAATACTTAGGATTAGTATTTCTTGGTATTTTCCCATTGTAAGACCACAAGCCGATCACGTTATAAAGTGCCAATAATAGACCACTCCTGTGAATCCCCCTCTGGCTTACAACCCTCCCCACACCACCGAACCCTTGCAAGCGAGCTTTTGAGGGTGTCCACTGCCTAGCAAGGACAATCACTGCATTCTTCCGGTGGCTATGTGATCGTAACGGGCACATGCTCGCATCATTGTGCGCATGCTCACATCGTTATTTTAAATCTGACAAATTTTACTATGAGTGATTCAATTGTTTTAATGTGTGGTGTATGTAACAGTGGGAAAAACTGGACACTGAAGAAACATGTCCTCTCTAGATCACATGTCACAAATACATTTTTGGGTGCATGGGTCGCTGGCTGCAGAAAACGACAAAGCACGATTTTATAAATGAACCAGAGGGCGAGAAAAGCTAATAAAGAAAAAACTGCCTTCTTAAGTGATACTGTGAAAATGTGTTTGAAAGTAAACATTCCTCTACAAAAGCTAGATCGCCCTGATATACGCCGCTATATGAAAACTGAAGTTGTCCTTATATGCTTAGGCCTATATGCCTGTCACTTTGCTACATAATGTTAATATTTACACTATAAATGCTACAAAACGCGATTTTTCAAAACCAAAACTTAGAAATAGTTGAAGCTAAAAATGAGTGTCTCTACTCATTATTAAAATAGCTATTATTATTATTAATTTTATCATCATCATTATTTTTATCTTTTAGTAACTTTTTATTTGTGTGTATCATTACTTAGCTAAGATTTTTTATTTTATTTTATTATATAATTATGTTTTTATGTAAGGTACCTTTGTATTTTTCAGTACTGGCCTATTATAGATCTGGTAAATGTTGGCCAGAATTATAATAATTAATAAAATGGAAATTACAGAGAAGAGATGAAACCAGCGCACATGCCCGGCACCCCCAATGTCGACATGTGGATTACCACCCCGCATGCCCCTCACCGTACCCGAACGACAAAATAATTTCGTACGTGGGAGTGAGCATAATACACATATGGTTTTGGTTGATGGACCACCGCCCGACCTTAAAATGGGATGTTTCATGTCAAATTCAGACCTTTTGACATTATGTACCATTCTAGATTCCTAACAGCATAAAACCCGCTTTATTTCTGTCTTCTTTCCTGTTCCCGTTTATTGTACTTTTCTTGAGAATCTTCATTATCTAACTCACCTGGTTTTCAAACCTTTTACCTTATGCTACCGGTGGGGCCTGCGGAATTGATGCCGGAAGATGGAAAAGGTGCGAGAAGAGAGGACTGGCGCAAAAAGTGACAAAAGGAGATGGTGTGTCGAATCGGTGCTCCGGAGGAAAGATAAGTCTTTAAGTGGAAAGTTTCAATGGACCGACGCTAACTCATGGTTCATGATGAACAAGAGTCTACAGTCTTCGCAGACGAACAATTAGCGGACATCCTCGACGGCCATTTCATAATTTACGGCATCTACAAAACAAGGGTGATATTCCACCATTTTTCTCTCTACCTTACATCATCATATATATTTTTTTTATCTGATCCCGAGCAAACACCTAAAAGACACTTCAAATCTTATTTTTTTCTTCTCTTTCTACTAGACCACTCAGTATTTCCAGATCTTCACAGCTAATTCACCCTCACTGAAGACATATATTTATACTGGACAGGTCGCGGGTTCTGGACCGTGCAAGGCCACCACCCTTTTTCTTTTTTGTTATGTTATGTTATAACTTAAGTATAGAAGAATCTTTTGTTCCGATAAGGGAATTAACCTATATGAGTGGGTTAGCATTATAATTTACCATGACGTCTGGTAGGCAGGCTAATATTTTTTTTCTTTTTATAATATAGTTTTAGGTCCTAGCCTGGAAAATATTATCCTTGAGAAAACATTTTTGTTTGTAATTTTTTTTTGGTATACCATAATTATTTGTTATCACGGTATAGGACAAAATGATCGAAACCCCTTTCTCCTGGTTTACCCACTGACAGAGAAGATCCTGTTGATTACCTTTCTGGACGAGCCATGTAGATCCGCAGCGTCTGGCAGGTGGGTGTAGAGAGGGGGAGGAGATTATTGTAAAGTACAGTTTGGTGAAAATAGTCCCTTGCCCATTTCAAACACCCGAGAGGACACCCCGAAGATTTTTTTTTTAGTAGAGTCTCGATGTTTATATCTGTTTTTTTTTTGTTTTTTTTTGAGGTTAACTTAAGCCCAAGATTTGAAAATAATTTATGTTTATTTCATTTGAGAATCTATTACTACACCTTACAGAGCTCATGTCATATGTCATACGGATCACAGATAGATGTATTCTGTTTAGCTTAAATAATAGTTCTCTGTTATATGAGAAACATTAGCAAAATCTATCGCTAACTATTAGAATTTGAATGGTATTAAACATTTAGCTTGGTCCTTTATTATGAATGTTAAACTTGGAATAATTAAATATATTCACCTTTAATTTTGATTTAAGAATATTATTGAGGATTGCGATATATTTAGATTATAATTCGATGAGCTGTGACTAACTTGTCGTGCTGGTAGAGTAATCACGTAATCACGTAATCACGTAATGCTAGATAGACCTTGCTCGTTCAATGTAGATGAACAATGGACAGTTATGTAACTATCGCTAGAGCATCTTTCTTGTGTGAGGGAAATGTTAGTAACGTACCATACATTTATTATAAATGTTCAGTTTGCCTTTAAATTGAAAAGGATAGAAAACTACTTTAAATGTTCTAGGAATTATACAGAATCAATGGCATACTGAGGAATATGCCTACGATATTTATATATTTATATTTGTAATACTCATGATTTTTTTTAGGGAGCTTTGATCTCACTGACTTATTAATTATCTCTAGAATAATTATTAGATATAATAGAAACGTCAGTTGGGACTTGAGTGATTCCGTCCACTCAATAGAGAATTTTGTAGGTGAACCTTGACAAACAAGAAGAAAGACACTGCCTTCTAAATGTTCCACTGTGTTTTATTTTACTTTGCTTTGTCCTACATTACAAATGATATATAGATGATCTGTGTTTTTTATGATCAAGAATGTAAAAACCATTATAAACAATTTTGATTTGTGTTTAAGACATGTACACTGTATTCCAACCGTTAATTGATGTTTTCATACCATTTACAATAGGTTATGGGTCCAGAAACGTTTTTAAAGTTCAAGTGAAAGTTTAAACAGAAGTTTTGAGTGTTATTCGTGATCTTTTGTCTGCAACACTTTATCAGTTCTTGTTGGTTAGCGTCTGATTCGATTAGACTAAAAATTGTGTTCAAAATGTCATCAGTTAACGTCAGTAATTATAAAATTGAGCCATTAAATAAAAATAATTATGATACATGGGAAATACAGGCAAGAGCGGTCCTCATTCTAGTGGACTTTGGGGGTTACGTGAGTGGTGAAACACCAATAACTGCAGAAGAAGCAGATAAGAAGAAATGGCAGGAATACGTCTCGCAATCAAGATCAGATCTAATATTGATAATATCCCCTAACGAACTGAAACAGGTGAAAAATTGTGACACATCGATGTCATTATGGGACAAATTTAAAAGTGTATACCAAAGTCGAGGTCCTTCTCGTAAATCCACATTAATAAAACGACTCGTTCTGCACAAGATGAAGGACAACGATGATATGAGTACCCACCTGAATGAGTTCACAGATGCTGTAGATAAGCTCCAAGATATGGGAATAGAGATAAACGGTGATTTGTGGAGCATCATGATGCTCTACAGCTTATCCCCTGCCTACGAAAATTTTCGTATAGCAATTGAAAGTAGGGATAATTTACTGACTTCTAGTGAATTAAAAATCAAGATTATGGAGGAATCAAATGCTAGACACAAGGATGACCTCAAATATAAGCATGAGGTTGCATTTTTTGTTAAAAAATTTAATAAACTCCATCGTAAAATTTTTAATCTCAAAAAATTTTGATCCGGTCAAGGTCAACAAAATAACAATAATAGTAGTAACATGAAATGCCAAAGATGCAAAAAGTCTAATCATAGGACGGAAGATTACTGTTTCAAAAAAAAAAAAAGGAATCCACCTTCAAAATTGAAGAATATCTTTCAATAGGCCTACCACCACCCATGAATTCTGTTTGGTTCTTGGATAGTGGATCTACCTCACACATGCGCTATGACCAAACGAAATTTTTAAAACGTTCTGATTCAAATAACCATGGGATTCTCAAGCTTGCATCAGAGGAACACACTGCAAGTATTTCGGGTATTGGTCTTGTCAAAATTCAGATCGATGATGATTCAATAGTAAATTTACCTGAAACTTTGCATGTACCGAAATTGACCAAAAATCTTCTCTTTGTTGCAAAAATTACTGATAAAGGTTTTAGTGTTATTTTTAAGAAGGACTGCGCTCAAGTTGTAGATGATCATGGTAATCTTATTCTAAAAGCAACAAGATACAATGGTCTATACTATTTTGATGCAAACATGTCAGAATATGCAAATTTATCTTCAGAAATTCCTGAAACGTCAAAAATTGAAATGTGGCACAGAAAATTGGGTCACATAAATGAATCTGATTTAAAATTGGCTCTAAAAGATAATCTCCTAAAAGGTTTGCATTTCAACACCAATGAAAGTCTTGGTGAATGTGAAATATGTATTAGAGGAAAATTCACCAGACTACCTTATCACATTAGGGAACAACCAAAAACTGTAGACAAGCTGGAAATAATACATTCTAATGTTGTAGGCCCCATGCACACCACTTCACCCGGAGGATCCAGATATTTTGTTACTTTTATCGATGAGCGAACTTGCTATACCAGAGTATATTTCCTGAAAAATAAAAATGAAGTTTTAAATACTTTTAAAGAATTTAAAAATGAAGTAGAAAATCTGACAGGATAAGATTAAGTATCTTCAGAGTGACAATGAAAGGGCAAAATATAGAAATTTGGAGTTTGACAAATTCTTATCAGATTGCGGAATTATAAGACGTCTTTCCGCTGTAAGATCAACCCAGCAAAATGGATTGGCCGAACGAAAAAATAGGTCACTGCAGGATAAGGCCAGATGCCTACTACTGGAATCAAATTTGCCCCACTCATTTTGGGCTGAGGCCATCTATTGTGCAAATTATTTATTAAATCACAGCCCATCCAGGGTTCTGAAAGGTGAAACTCCATATCAAAAGTGGACTGGTCATGTACCTTAAGTTCATCATCTTCAAGTTTTTGGATACAAAGCGTTTGTGCACAACAAGGACTCCAGCAGAAGAAAATTTAAATCAAGAACCAAAGAAGGCATTTTTGTCGGATACTCAGAAGTATCAAAGACCTATCGTATTTGGGTGCCATCCCAAAGAAAGATATCAATTGCGAGAGATGTTAAAATAATTAACAAGCTCTACTATGACTCCAACCAAGAACCCTCAAGTGTTGATCCATTTGGTGAAGAATACTGTGAACAACAATCAAATACACAGAAAAGGAAAGAAAATTAGTAACAGTCAAGATATTTCAGTAATAAGGAATGACGAGAATTTAGAAAAAATTAATGTAGTCGCAAATGACAGAGAAGAAAATAACGAAGAATCTGAAGATAGCTTTGAAGAAGAAGAAGAAGAAGTTGAGGAAGAAGGACATAGATGTTTAAGACCAAGAAATACAACTAGACCACACCTTGGAAGAATGAAAATAACATGTCAGCATTATGTGAAGTTAGGGAAGCTCTAGAAGGGCCAGATGCGTAAGAATGGCATGAAGCCATAAAAAATGAAATCAAGGCCCATTAAAAAAATTATACTTGGGAATTATTTACAAACCCAAATGGACCAAACGTAATAAGTTCCAAAATGGTACTAAAAATAAGTATAAACAAAATGGCAATCTTGAACGGAGAAAAGCACGTCTTGTAGCTCGAGGATTCTCACAAAGACCAGGACTTGACTATGGAGAGACGTATGCCCCAGTCACCAGATTAACCTCTATCAGAACTCTTCTTGCGATAGCAGTCGAAGAAAATCTAAAAATAAATCAACAGCCTTCTTTAATGGGGATATAGATGAAAAAATATTTATGCAAAAGCCAGAATTTCTAGAAAAAATCCTATGCAACATCATGGTTGAAGAAAGTACTAGTGAAGATTCCACCATGTTCAAAAAGGTAAAAAAAATGCTTGAAGAACTACGCAAACAAAATGGTGAAAAAGGATGTCATCTTAAGAAGGTGTTATAAGGGCTAAAGCAAGCGGGACGCCAATGGTTCTGTAAATTGGATTTCAAACTTCGTAAATTAGGATTCATCCCTTCACAGGCTGATCCTTGCATCTACATTATGATTAAAGGGGGAGAAAAAATGATGGTTGCAATTTATGTAGATGATGTAATCATGGCATCAAATAGTCAAGAAAAATTGAATTATATAAAGAAGGAGCTGCTAAAAGAATTTGAAATGAGAGATTTGGGAAATCTCCAATATTGTCTTGGTATAGAATTCGACTGTAAAAATGGAAATATTTCAGCCTCACAGAATAAATACATTGATGAGATCCTTCAAAAATTTAATATGGAGACCTGCATTCCTGTCAAGACTCCCATGGTTCCTGGAATTAAGTTTACCAAGGCGTCAATGGAAAAACTACTAAATTTTCCATACCAAAATCTGATTGGAGCCCTTATGGATCTCGCAACAGGTACGAGACCGGATATTTCACATTCGGTAAGCTACTTAAGTCAATTTAATAACTGTTTTTCTAAGGAGCAATGGCTAGCAGCATAAAGGGTCCTCCATTATCTTCAAGATACCAAGGAACTGTCTTTGATCTTCCAAAAGACTGGATAACCATTGACCGGATATTCTGATGGAAATTGGGGATCATGTTCCAGTGATAGAAGATCGTATATGGGGTACTGTTTTAAGTATGCAGGTTCAATAGTCAGCTGGGAATCCATAAAATAAAGAACCATTGCTCTATCTACTAAAGAAGCTGAGTACTTGGCCTTAACAGAAGCGGCAAAGGAGGCAATGCATTTGAGGTAACTGCTGAACGACATGAGATCTGCTCAACCAGCCATCCAAATCTTCAATGCCAACATGTCTGCCCAAAATTTGAAAAATAATTATATAATAAGTTCCCGATCAAAGCATATAAGTATAAAAGAACACTTTATTCGTGAGAAGGTTAAAAATGGGGACATTGTTGTGACACACAAGCCTTCTGAATTCATGGAAGCAGACATTTTTAAAAAGGGCTTGGCAAGCCTCAGACACACCTTGTTGAGTCAAGCTGTTGGACTACATCCTCAGCTCTAACGAGTGAGGGGGAGTGTTGGGACTTGAGTGATTCCGTCCACTCAATAGAGTATTTTGTAGGTGAACCTTGACAAACAGAAGAAAGACACTGCCTTCTAAATGTTCCACTGTGTTTTGTTTTACTTTGCTTTGTCCTACATTACAAATAGATGATATGTGTTCTTTATGATCAAGAATGTAAAAACCATCATGAACAATTTTGATTTGAGTTTAAGACATGTACACTGTATTCCAACCGTTAATTGATGTTCCCATACCATTTCCAATAACGTCTCGAAACTAAACATTCTTTTCCTGTCGAAGTATTTGTATTGTATACCTTATTATTCCTTATTGAACCCTTCTGGGACTCTAAAGCATAATATGTAGGCCTATATAAGGTAATATTTGTGTTGTCTCACTAAACTTTATTAGTATTTATATAATAAAACTATATATTTATTTAACCAAACATGGTTTATTGGTAATGTGTTAATATAATTCATTTCTCAAACCGCGCCTCTCCATTCCTATGTTATATAATTGTTAAGATGTCACCATTCTTTTTACCACCGATAACATAGGGGTGCTTCGAAACGATTACTAGAGAGGTCACTGACAAATCTATTTTTATTTTTAGATTATATTTAGAGAATCAAATCAACAAATAAATGCCTTTAGAATGATGTTAACATTTTAATATATGTAACATATTTTTTTCAACTGGATACAAACACCAAATTGAGCTCAAAAATTGATTTGTTTGACCTTGTGATATTGCAGACAGCCACGTTGTATAAATGTGCTAATATATAATTATATAACTAACCAGTAACACCTTAATAAAATCGGTCAATGTAGCTCAAAAGACTTGTTTTGCACATAAGTGCTATACAGATACAATATTGTTTAACCATTTTGTGTAATAACTTTCCATTTTAGTATTTTATAGCTTAATAAACTTGCATTTGGCATAAGATACATAACTTATATGTAAATCAAATTATTAACAATTATAATATTAATCAGTACCATTCTAAAATGTGTTTTATATAAAAAATCATTGTTAGTTACAAAACATATTATATTTGTGTTTTATGGATAGTTTATATTAAAATAATGCTTTGAATGAATATCTATTAAAATATAAATTTTTAGGTCTCGATTATATTCATTATTTTTACAGCCAAAGATTTTTCATGAATTTAGCCTGTATATATTTTAGATTATCGTTGATTTTTAAAAGGATTTGCCATTAAAGACTTAATATTTAAATTTTTTCCTCATATCTTTAAACCTTCAAAGCTAAAAAGTCAAAAACTTAATTAATTGAGAAATAAAATACAGTCATGTGATATATAGTTCCAGAATAAAATTGATAAGCCAATTAAACATTTATCAACAAATTAGTTTTTTATAGAAGGGATTATTTAAATTTGAATAAATAAAATTAACTTAGTGTATACATATTCTCTTTAAATTTTCTTTTTAATTAAAATGAGACACACATAATATTTCAAATAAAATGAACTACATTTACTCCCAAACTAATTATATTTACCACTGATTGCTTACATTAAAGGGTTCCAGGCAGGTCTAAGATAGTTGTACTTTTAGCTGGCAACCAATCACACATTTATTCTTAGAGTATTTATCTTTGCTAGAATATATTCCCAATTATCAAGTTATATACTGTCCATACAATGATGTTAAATTCTAATAGTACTTGCGTTTTATTGAACGTTTAGTAGTCATGTTAAAAATAAATAAAATAAGTTAAAATAGCCAATTTACTGTATAAATAAATATTTTTAGCTTATTCCATTTCAAATGGTTTTTTATTTTCTAATTCCATTATTGTTATACATATTATACGTTAACCAGCAGCTTTTAAAATAATATTTATCTAGTTTTTTAATTAAATTGTGATGATTATTTTCAATTATTATTATCATTAAAAAACAAGTTTAGTTTTTAGTTTTGCATTTTTCATCTTCACGCATGATTCAAACATTTGACCGCCCACTAAGCCATATTCAGGATATTCAGGGGTAAAGTATCAATACTTCAAGATAGATATAAATAGTAAGAAATAATAAGTTTCTTATTATTTATATTCAAAACTTTCTTTGCTAAAAAAAGTTATAAAGAACCTTAGAATAATTATAATAATGGTGGTCTTATGAGAAATAAATTGGTATAAAAACATCATTTACATATTAATTTTTACATTCAAAACTGATAAAAATGTTTTGCCAAAGAATAAAAAGTTTAATGGAAATTATTTTATTCCTTGAAATGTATAGAAATATAAATTAAATTTTAAAAATTTCAAAATTGATAAGGAGAGTAGATATTTTAAACAATATCCAAGCTAATTTTACATTACTGATTTTCTTGACCAACAATACTCGTTATGTCAGTAATGATTGGATAGTTGTTTAGTTCTAGTTCTGATTATCATTTCTTTTATCAATATATTATTGTATTAATCATATCAGGTTTGAAAACCGGAAGGGGGTAGTATTAATGCACTCCCCCTCCCACTATTTCTCAGATACGACCATGATTGTCCCCTACAAAAATGTTTTAATGACAATTCTTTTATTTAACCTTTCATAGCTAAAACAAATGATTAGGGAATAGGCCTAGAGTTTCATTTTACAACAAAGATACAATATTACCAAGTAAAATAACATAAAATATGCTTTAAATGTGCGAATAAAATCAGAATATATAGGATGTTTAAAGATACATAACTTAAATTAAAACCTGTTCTATTATGTACAGCCACTAAATGGATTCTTGAGCTAATGGGTCCACGGAGAATATTCTTGGATACAAAATTAATAACTCTTCAACAATCAACTTTCACTTCTTAGGGAAATCACTGTCATCAAAGGGTGATCTTGGGCATGTATTTTTCACACAAAGTTTCGCAATCAATATTTTATATGAAATGTTTATAAAAAGTGTTCATAAAGTGAAGGACTACTATTTTAGTTAGTTTGTTGTTCTCTGTTCATTTACATTTTCCATCTCTCTTAGCCAGGACATAAGATCTGTACTAGACATACAGAAGAACTTGATGTCAGAAGCTGAGCAGTAAAAAAAGCAGGCTACACATAAAGCACACAGTTCTTTATATATATATGTTCACTAACCACATGGCCAAAAACATACACCAATATATTTATTTGCTTTATTTTAAAATAAAACATAGATTCACAGTCAAATAAGCTTTCCTAACTTTCTTAATAAATATTGAGTTTTGTGTGTTAAACAAATTAATGTTTTATTTCAATAATTATTATAATAAGAAAATCTAATAATTTTAAAGTTTCACTTCAAACCTAAGAATTTTTAAGATGTGTTTCTATTGAAAAAAATAGTTTTACCTAATTTATGAAAAGTTGAAATTTTTTTGAATTGAAAATAAAATGCCACCGCCTTGTTATTCTTGTATTGACAAAGGTTCATCTCGAGTTTGTAAAAATGTTTTCATTGATTTATTATAATAAACAAATACATTACACTTTTATTCTGTGAGATATATAAACGAGATTTATTTTAAATTAATTTTAATTATATTTTTGTTTGTGAGAATGTGTTTTTAATAATTTGTGTCTGTACAGATTTAAGCATTTTTTGTAGCTATTTTGTTAGATATATTTCGAAGCTGTAATAGTATATGTTAATATTTCATGAAATTTTAGACATACAAATCCCTTTGAAAAAATATATTTAATTTTATTTTTAGTATTTTCACAAGAGCATTTCAAACTAAAATAATATAGATTCCCATGTAATGTGTTGTCATGGTAGAATATAACACTAAGGCCAACAATAAGCATTTACTGACAATAATAGATTAGTGTATTGGGTTGCCAAGTCAGTAAATGAAATAACATTGTATTATGTTATTTCATTTCTTGGAATTTAAAAAATAGTACATTAAATTAATTATTAATAAACAAAATAAAGTGCAGTTTCTATACAAAGTACATCTTTTATTAATACATAGACTATTTTATACTTGATAATTTTTAAGTTATAAAACAAATTATATATCTGGAAGCATGATCTATTCAAGATATTTGAAAACTAAATGTACCGTAATGATATGGTATCAATTCGTTATTGAGCCTTTGAGGATTAGCAATATTCGTCTATAAATGTATTTAAAGTGGTTGGTTGACTCGAGACAATTGTCATTGAACACATTTTATGGAAGTAGATTAAATTAAGGCTGTCAGGGAACTCTCGGGGGTTCAATAAACTAAACTTAAATCCCAATTTTTACATAGATCGTGATTATATTCGAAATAAATTAGATTATTTTTTGTTTTTTTAGCCTGTATGCAGATACATCACTACTAACAAGAAAATGAAATGTTAATTTAGAAGAATATTTGGTTTTAAATCAAATTATTTAAGTTTTATGAATTTATTCTTCAAAACAATTAGTTAACCAATAATAATTGAAAATCCCTTGATTACCAATTACATAAAAAAATTAAAGTTACTTTTAATGTACGAGTCATTTTTATGCACTGATAGCTGGGTGTTATGTCAAATCATACAAATCTTAATACATTTTGTGTATTCGTATTTATTTCTATAAAAAATATTGTTTATATCCTTTATTAGTTATACAAACACAGCTTTAAATAAATAATCTTAGTAGAGCATTAAGTCAACTCCCCACTAGATCCATAATTGTACTCTTCTAGTTTATTTGTATTATTTTAAACTGAAAGGAGTTGGATATATTTAAAAACTCTCACAAATTACTTTTTTTTGTCACAGATAAAATATTATTTATATAAATTCCTGAATGGCACAAGCGATGTGTCAGTTTAGTTTTTTATACCTTGGTTCCGACGACGGTTCTTCACTTAAGAACTGGAACTAGTTTTAGTTCTCTTTTCTTAATTTGTATAAACTAAAATATCTTAATACATATTAATATAATTAAATAAATAAAGTGAATTATACAGCCTTGAATTTATTATTAAAGTGTAATGTTAAAACATTAGTTTAAAATTATGTTATTTACATATTATCTTGTTTTCTCACATTAACAAGAAATTGGTGGATATCAAATAGTTTTAGATTATCTTGCGTTATTAAATAGAATATTGAACAAATAACCATAAACAAAAGACCGAAATATTAGAACTGGCGCCGGAACTGGTAAAATGTTGTAACCACTGAGTCTAACTTTTTTTTTTCATACCGTGAATCAAACTATCAACTATTAGTTTTCTCATCATCAAATATAATTCTTTACCTAAATTATATATTAGTCTTTTACCCTTAAAGAAGGTTGGGAGCTTCAGAATAATTTTAAGAGTAAAATCTTGCAAAGATTTTTTAAATTTTTTAGCTTTTGCTTGTGCGAAAACTTAATAATTATTACTTTTAAGTTTCTATTTTTGTACTTTTTGTTTTAAGATTCAATATAATTATAAATAATAAAACACGTTTTGAGAAAATAGGATATTATGGATTCTCTTTACGATTAAATAATTTAAAACGATGAATAATAATAGTAATATTTCTACCCAATCTTACAAGTTTAGCAGTTTTTTAGTATTAGAATCTGAGTTTGTAAGTACAAACTTTGAAAGTTGACACTAATATGATTTGAACCCAAGCCGTCTTGCTTCACGGGCCTTCACTCTTTCAACAGAACTATTATGGATCTCCTTGTAGTGTTATAAAATATAGGAACATACTATCAAGGAAGTGATCCCTGGTACTTCTGTCAGCGGCAATGTTCATAAAACAAGCTGGCCAAGACTCATATCCCTTACAGAGTGAAAACAAGGGTTTATTTCAATGTGGATCATGTTTGTAGCTGAAAATATTTTTACGATAGCTCCGCAGTGCAGAAACAATATAGGTTTCCTTAAAAATAAGGGCAAGAAACTAACATATATCTATATATGTATGTATGTATGATATCATAATAATATACACATTTTAAGAATTTGTTAATGTCAGTATAGGGCTTTCCTTTGTTGAATTGTTAATATTGAGTCATGAGTAAAAAGTTTAACAAATTAAACAGATCAACGAGATTTTAAAACAAATAACTGTAAAACATTTTGTATTAAACTTTTTTAATAATAATATTATTTGTGCTTATTTTTCTATATTTATGACAAATATCTTGAAACACATCTTTGTTTTTACTCAATGCTTTAAAATAATAAATATGGAATACTTCCATTTAACGTTGCCTTTTAAACAGTGTTATAATACTACTGAATAGAAACAATATTCGTACAACTTGTTACTAAGTAACAATTCAATCAAAATTATATTAATGGTGTTGATGACCAAAAAAACTGATGTTACAAACTATCAAGAGAGCATGTAGTTCTGCCCATGTAAACTAGAATATAAGCCACGTACATCGTTGACAAATTGGGTAGAAAGAGATGAATGTATCTGGAAAAAAAAGAATTACAATATTAAAGAACATTATAGTCAATAATAGTGGAAATATTTATTTAAAAAATCCATATTTTGTAAATTTGACAAAGTTTTCACACTAAATTCAGAGAAAGTCTTGTAAAAAGATGACCCAAAATAAAAACAATATACTCTATTTTATTACATTTAAATCAATATATTTTAATGTATTACTATTCAGTGAGATTAGTCTATATCTCTGTGGTATCTCATTCCCAGCATGCTACCCTAAATAATCTTATGGAACGATTTCTTTCCTTGAGCTAGAATTACTTTAGATGAATTAATCTCAAGGATTTTGACACGATTTTGCCATCTCCGAGAACAAAAGTGTTCATATATTTATATTTAACAAACTTTGGCTTAGCATACCGTGGATTTCTATTGTTATGTTACTAACTCACCCATAAGTCATTATAAATTAACATAATATATAATCTCCAACCATCCTATATCTCCCTATACTCCACTTACTCTATCATAAAGCTTATGATTCCTCTATATCAGTACATATTTGTATTACACAATGTGTTGATTACTTTTCTTATCAAAATGTTCCAACGTAACAATTTCATTACTTGAGAGTCACAAGTACGTACTTACCTGTGATTGTTACAACATGTTCAACTCCTGACATCCTTACCTGTGATTACTACGACATGTTCAACTCCTGACATCCTTACCTGTGATTGCTACGACATATTCAACTCCTGACATCCTTACCTGTGATTGCTACGACATGTTCAACTCCTGACATCCCTACCTGTGCTTGCTACGACATGTTCAACTCCTGACATCCTTACCTGTGATTGCTACAACATGTTCATTCCTGACATCTTTACCTGTGATTGCTACGACATGTTCAACTCCTGACATCCTTACCTGTGATTGCTACGACATATTCAACTCCTGACATCCCTACCTGTGATTGTTACGACATGTTCAACTCCTGATGTCTTACCTGTGATTGCTACAACATGTTCAACTCCTGACATCCTTACCTGTGATTGCTACGACATGTTCAACTCCTGACATCCTTACCTGTGATTGCTACAACATGTTCATCTCCTGACATCCTTACCTGTGATTGCTACGACATGTTCAACTCCTGACATCCTTACCTGTGATTGCTACGACATATTCAACTCCTGACATCCCTACCTGTGATTGTTACGACATGTTCAACTCTTGATGTCTTACCTGTGATTGCTACAACATGTTCAACTCCTGACATCTCTACCTGTGATTGTTACGACATGTTCAACTCCTGACATCCTTACCTGTGATCGCTACATGTACAACTCCTGACATCCTTACTGTGATTGCTACGACATATTCAACTCCTGACATCCCTACCTGTGATTGCTACAACATGTTCAACTCCTGACATCCTTACCTGTGATTGCTACGACATGTTCAACTCCTGACATCCTTACCTGTGATTGCTACGACATATTCAACTCCTGACATCCTTACCTGTGATTGCTACGACATGTTCAACTCCTGACATCCTTACCTGTGATTGCTACGACATGTTCAACTCCTGACATCCTTACCTGTGATTGCTACAACATGTTCAACTCCTGACATCCTTACCTGTGATTGCTACAACATGTTCAACTCCTGACATCCTTACCTGTGATTGCTACGACATGTTCAACTCCTGACATCCTTACCTGTGATTGCTACGACATATTCAACTCCTGACATCCTTACCTGTGATTACTACGACATGTTCAACTCCTGACATCCCTACCTGTGATTGCTACAACATGTTCAACTCCTGACATCCTTACCTGTGATTGCTACGACATGTTCAACTCCTGACATCCTTACCTGTGATTGCTACGACATATTCAACTCCTGACATCCTTACCTGTGATTGCTACGACATGTTCAACTCCTGACATCCTTACCTGTGATCGCTACATGTTCAACTCCTGACATCCCTACCTGTGATTGCTACAACATGTTCAACTCCTGACATCCCTACCTGTGATTGCTACGACATGTTCAACTCCTGATGTCTGTTCTGTGCAGCCAAACCACCTCCACCAGCAGCAGTCTGTCTGTTGACCGTCGTGACAATCTCGCTTGCCGCTTGTTGGAGCAGTAGCTTGGTCTCCTCTGTGGGGGAGCTGTCATCCAGAGGTGGTGGTGGTGGATATATGTAGAGTGGGGACTTGACGAAACAGACACCGTCACCAGATGATAGGGACCCACACACACCTTCTAGTCGCTCTTTGTATTTATTCTCCACCACAGCTTCGTCTCGTGAGTGCTTCTCTCCTCCGAGCAGGTCATCTAGGAGCATCATGTGGGACTTGAGAGGTCTCTTTCCAAGGACATCCTGCATCTGACCCAGACCCACGAACTTGATGGGGAGAGCTTGGGGCTTAGGCCCCAACTTAGGACCTATGCCTCGTAATGATTGTGTGTGAGCGTATCTCTTAGCAGTAGCGGGAGTGTGAGGGGGGGATAAAGCACAAGTATTAAGTGGGAGCTTGTTAGGAGAGTAATCAGAGCCGGAGCCCGAACCCGGGTCTCCACCTCCTCCACCATTATCTGAAGTGCTCACACCTGAGGTGTTGTCAGAGATTAGTTTCTCAGTTTCCGAGTCCTTGGTTGAACGGTGATGATGAGCACTTGTGTCAGACTTCTTTAGGATGGACTTGGAGCGTCTGTGCTGGTCCAGGACAGGGCTAGTCCGGCTGTCGATGGAGTCTACAGACAGAGACGATCTACTACCCCCATCCCTGCCTGAAACAAACATATTCTCACACAATCTGAAATACTAGGTTAGCCAACTTAGTGAGTGGTACCTTCTGTCATCTTGTTTAGGATTATTATGTAGCATGTGACAGCTTCAAATAACAGAGGTGTCAGATTAAACATCTAGCACTGCGTACTGTCAACAATAATTATTAATCACATGAATATTATGGAAGGTAAAACATATTTAAAGTATTTAAATTGAAAAGAAATATCATCAGTATATACTTAGTATATATTATACAAGATTTTATTGATTTAGGTAAATAATATTATATTTTAATATGATGAATACATCTTCCCTAAATACATTATATTGATAACACTCATTGGTAACTGGAATGGTAACGCAAAGCCGTAGATGTTTGGCAGCAACTACAACAGTACTTCTTGTTCTGGTTCATATTTTATTTGATTGTAACTACTATGAAATTTGGTTTACTTCAATGTCTATTTGTATGTACATTCACAGATTTTAAACTGTTGTTTTTATGTTAACGGAAAATTAGCCAGAAAAAATAAAGAAAACTCGTTTAAATTATTATTTTCAGTGTAGGGGGGAGAGGGAATTTTAAAAATGGGACTATCTCATAATTATGTATTTAATCCTTATCAGACATATCTTTATTGTTTAACAAATAATCTTTTTTGTACAGTTTTTAGTGCTTTACGAGTTTGTATTTTCTGTAATATATGTTGCAAAGTAATTATGTTTATCATTTAAAAAATACTAAATTTGGTGGCTCTAGGCTATGATCCTAAAAGTATATCTTGTATAATCCTTAACCCAACTATTTACAAATATTTTAAGCATAGAAGCAGATATTTATCTCCTACTTCTTATAAGAATAATCCAGCTGAAAGTACTTAGTGAAGCCACTGCTTAGCTTGTAATATAAATTAATCAAGTCAAAGTGGATGAAGAGGATGAATTCCAGGTAATGGTCAAGAATTTGAAAAGATTGTTAGTAAATTATCAATAGTTTTAATAAAGTGCTAGGATATGGACGATAATTTTATTATAACCACATTGTGAAATAACATAACTTTATAATGGATTCCTAACCAAATCATGACTCCAGCTCAAATATAAGCTACATCTGCCATTGTTCAATGTAACTATCTATGGGCCCAAATTAAAATATAAATCCACGCGTAGTTTCAGACAATTGGAAAGAGAAAAAATAGATCATATGTTGTGGCAGTAACAAAAATAAAAAGGAGTTTAGGAATGATGACACCCCTCGCCACCTCCAGCCCCCTCCCCAAAAAAGACATATATAAAATTAAAACATAATATAATAAAGAGCTTTTGTCAATAATTTAGACCAGAACTGGGCTCTATGATTGTATTTAAACTTAACATTAATGGTGACCTCTACACAAATAGTCGCAACCCTATTTGGTTTCCTACACCATAGCACCACCATGGTAATATTATTATTATTATTAGCACCGCGTCTTACTACCCGCTCGGGCTATACGCACTTACGCTAATGTGTAATGGTAGGGTGATTGTGAGATGAAATGAAGGACCTACAGTTTAACGTGGAATCCGAACCACGGTAGAGGCCTGGCATTCCTCACATTCACAAGTTGTGATTAATACACATCTTGTCAGAGGTGAAGGAAGGGTTTGGCAATCAGATAAATCTGTGCCGGGACCGAGGATTGAACCCCGGACCCTCAGCACAGAGGTCTGACACCTTACCCCTAGACCACCAGGTCACCCACCACCACCCATGATAATAGCTGAAAGAAACGTGAAGGTGCTGTGCAGTCTTAAGACGTACCTTCATTTTAGGATTGGCATTGGCCTAATGGTTTTACACATTCAGAAATACATAAAATATGGTGAGCTGAAATAGACTCTTATATAAAATAATTCGAAATTCCAATAGGAAATAAAACTGCAATTTTTATAAATAGTCACCATAATATAATATATCTTCTATACATACAATCAATTTCCAAGGTTTGTTTGTATAAATCGCAAAACAACTTGAAAGTTTACCAAGCAGCTTGACTGCGTCCATAGTTGTGTGGGATTCGTACACTGAAGTAATGCAGACGTTTGAGAACTTAACCTCTCGACTTCTCAGGGAAAATAAGCGGCTCCTGCAGAACAATGTTGTCGTTACAGTGTTTGCAGCACTGAACGTTTAGAAAAATTACAAAATTATGAAAAGTCAAAAGTCCCACAACGATGAGGAAAAGATAACCACGGACAAGTTATCGGTAAGAAGAGTAAAAACGTTTCTATTGTGGCCGAATGGGTCGTATAAAACCAGTGCTGCAACAGGATAGCAAGAAAATATGAGTCAAATTGTGTTGATTTGAGTGCTTAATGCAAAAACGTCTCTGATTGGGGACGTGAAACTGTGTGGCTAGCAAACAGTGCTGCATCAAAGCACATTACTTATAATACTGAGTGGCTTTCGGTAGAACCAGTATACAATTTGAGTGTCGTGCAGATCAGACGTTCCAGAGGAAGTTATCATCTCTGTGGAAACACTTTCGAATGAATAGTGGGAGCTTCACGTACTTAACAATACTTTAAGTGTTGCAAAACTTAAGAAAACTATATTTTCAGCAGGAGTAGTAACTAGTAAACAGTTCAAGGTTATTTTAGATTAAAGATATTGAAGTGCATCTTCCAGAGCAGAATCGAATACTTGTAACATAAGTTAAAATGATTAGTTAATGTTAAAAGACAAGGTCGGTCTAAGGCGTGTGCGACATGTGCAACCGCACACACAAACAATTCAGAGGGGTGCCAAAATAACCCAAAAATAAATATTTTTTTGTTTTTATCTGAGAAATTATAAGTATAATTAAAGAAATTAATTTGTAAGAATAATGCTTATTTCTTAAATTAATATTTATATCCATGCCAAACAGAGTACTTTTTTATTTCAAATTAGTGCATTAGAATACATTAACAAAGTAAATACATTTTTAAGGTTGTTCGGTGCGATGTACCCCTGTCAACTACATTGGTGACGGGACTATACTAGTTGTCGGGCTGAGACTGTACGATCTACGAGTTAGGCTCAGGTCAGCCTTTCGAGGGCGGTGAGGGGGAGGGGTGTGGGTAGGTGTAATGTTCGTTTTAATTCTCAGTCAGTCACCTAACCTCCGTGCGAGTGATTTATTGACAATCGCTTACTCGCTTTATTTATTGTTCGACATGTTGCAATTCGCTATTTATTATGTTTAGTTTATAGGATGTTCTTTGAAATTTGGCTTTCAATTATTATTTTGGTGCAAACCTTTTTAGTAGGTACTGTACTCTGTGAAGTGTATTGTGTAGTATGCTGTATTGCTGTCATTATTATGATTTTACTTTTTGTGGTTTTTGTTTTTTTTAAATAATATTAAATCTATTTTTTAAAACAGTTACTAAAATGTTTTCCAAACATTCTGCAGCCGAAAATAGAAAATGGAAAACAAAAGAGTTACAAGAAATTAAGTCAAACGCCAAACTAATTTGTAATTATTTAATGAAGGCAAGCATTAGTAAAGAAGGTGAAAGTGAAATTTAAACTCAATGTAGTGGTGATCATTAGTTGAAACAGCGCTCAGAGGAGGACGAGGATTGCTCAGAAGATTTAATAAATACCAGTGCCGATGATTCCAACACTACGAAAATTACCGATCACAGTGTTAAGAGCTATGTGACTGATACAATACAAGAAATGAATAACTCATGCGACAAATTGAAAGATCCAGCTAATTGGCCCAAAGGGCTAAGCACAACTGAACGTGATTTTATTATTTCGCAAGGACCAACCTCAACAGTATTATACAGCTACCCTAGAGAAGGTGCAAAAATAATATTTTCCAACGTATTTTATTATCGGATTGCTTCCAACGGCGATAAAATTAGAAGACTATGGCTAATGTATTCCCAGTCTAAGGAAAGTTTATATAGTTTTTGCTGCAAGGTATTTAACACGGCAATCACCAGAACTACATTATTTGATGAAAATGGAAACTGTGATTGAAGGCACATCGGAAAAACTCTTTCCCAACATGAGACGTCCTCTAACCACTTAAAGTGCTACGGAAAATGAGTTGAAGCAGAAAGGAGGTTTAACACTGGCAAGGCAATTGATGACGAAAATCAAAGATTAATTGCTCAGGAAAAAAAACGACAGAAAAATGTCCTCACGAGAGATCTTGCCACCTTGCCCAACACAACATGGCTTTTCGAGGAACTCACGAAACCCTCTACAGCAAAAACAATGGAAACTTTCTTGGTCTTGTAGAGTTGATTGCAAAATTCGATCCTGTTATGAAGGAACATACTTCCCGAATTTTGGGGAAAGACAATCTAGATATGCAACATATTTGGGAAAGAAAATTCAAAATGGTATGCATAGGGTCTAGTTTTAAAATGGCCATATATAGTATTCTCCACAGTTTTTTTCAGATAGGGAGTGCAGGGGGCGCAAAATGAGAGTTTAGCACATACAAAACTTTTGCCTTATACCGGACCTGTTATAAGGTACCATTCAAGAATAGAATTATCGTGCACGCTAGTTCAATGGAGGAGTCATTTAATTTATTGTACGAGCGAGTGGCACATCCACGCATCAATAGCTTCAAGAACATGGTAAGTCAGGGCTAAGGACGAACAACATTGACAAGCTGTTTTCTGACTCGTGTAGGCACATCTATTGCAGTTTTACGAAAAACTTAGTTACTATGCAAGTAACCTTAACAAGTTTATTCACATTGATGTCTGTGTAAAAATTCCAGCTACTTCATTGTGAGAAGACTATATTTTTTTATATTTAAGTAAGACTGCACTTCATATTTTGTGTATATTTTATTAAGTGCAAAAGTGAGGTTTTTGAAATGTTCATATAATTCCAGCAGATGATATAAATTCAGACTAGTAATTACTTAAGAGCGATAACGTTCGCGAGTTTACTAACGAAAAATTCTCTGAATGTTTTAAGAAAACAAGTATATCTTCAAGAGAACTGGTCCATATTGTGCGGAAAAGAATGGGCATGTCAAGCGGGAAAACCGATCCATCATATAGGACCATGCCGATTGACGCAGAACTCAATGATTCACTGTGGCTTGAGGCAGTAAATGTGTTTACATTTTAAATAGGTGGCCAGGAAAGGTAAACAATAAAGTGACTTCATTTGAGAAGTTTACTGTGAAAAAGGTGGCTTTGAAATATATGCGTAAATTTGTAGCAGAACTTATAGTATTGTACCCAAGAAATCTTGTACTAAATTTGAAAGCAAGAATAAGAAGGCAATTTTTATTGGTATTATGTAAATAGTACTAACTACAGACTGTAACATCCAAGTACAAGGAAAGTCACAGTAGCTTGGCTTTAATGAATAAATGTGTAATGGTGCTGTAATTAATGATCCAGAATTTTTCAACTATAATTTAACGGCACAGAACAATGAACTAAAAGAGTAAAAGGTCAAGAAAAGTTTATCAAAGTCTGAGATAAATGTCAAACAAAAATAAAGTGTTATACAAAACAAGAGAGATACAAGGCCACACTTTGTAAAAGAGATATACCTATTCTAAGGCCACCAAAATAATTTGAGGTTTGTCAAGAAACAATTGAAACAGCATGTGCATCAATTTACCAGGAGTCTCAAATGTAAAAGGAATCCGTTACTAACAAGTATTGTAAAAATATCTCGATGCCATCAATGAAGAGAAAGCATTTAAACTAATCATGAAACTTGACGTTGAATATCTACATTCTAATCGGAAAGTTATAGGTTACAAATGGTTATTTAAAATTTAAAAGATGATCAGATGGGAGTATCGCGAGATTCAAATCACGGCTATCTGCAAAAGGACAGGTATTCACAAAAAGCAAGTATCGATTATACGTAAACCGTTTCACCAGTCATCAGGCATGATTCAATTGTAATACTTCTTACACTTTTAACGATATAGTTTGACATAAAAACTCGTTTGCATAACTATGGTGAAATGTTTGAAAAATTGTTTATGAAACAGCCAGAAGGTTTACAGAAGAGTGATCTAAACATAATTAGCAAGTTTAGAAAGAGTTTATATGTACTAAAACAATCTCCACGATGTTGGAATAAGAAATTCCTAAGATTTTAAAAATCATTTGGATTCAAGTTTTGGAATAAGATAAATGTGTCTTTGAGTTAGGAATGATAAAGTGAATTTTTTCTTGCATTATAATATGTAGATTATGGAGTGCTAATAAGTACTGGCTTGACATTTTTGCACTTGGGATAAAATATCTCAAGTCTCAGTTTGAGATTAAAGAAGACGGCTGCCATTATTTTGTTGGAATCGAGATCAAAATAGACAAAAAAATAAGAAAATGTTTTTAAGTCAACAAGGATACCTTGAGAGATTTCTGAGCAAGCTTTGTATGCAAGAATTCAAATCGCAATGGTTAACAGTTGATCCAAATGTAGACATACATAGACATGATGGGAAATCTAAAAAGATTTTCGACGTCTCATATCGCAAGGTAGGTGGAAGCATGAGTTTTCTTGTAATCGTAACATGACCATATATTGCATTCGCAATTAATCAAGCCAGTATATTTTTAAATTAACCACAATATAAATCTAGATTACAGTTTATAGGATAATGCGATATATTACTGTTTATAGGAGCTACGGTATTTGCTACCAAGGAAATCAACCTTAATTAACGCTCTATTCTGATGCTAGCTATACTATGGATGAAACAACAAGAAAATGTGCAGCTGGATCTTCAACAAGGGCGTGTCAGTAGTTCAACTAGAGAAGCATACAGTACATACAGTAGTATCTTGAGCAGCTCAAGAAACCATGTAGTAAGTATTCATCCATATTAAAAAATTCGTTATTTTAATTGTTGTAAATAGTGTTAGACGATCTTCTCTCCATATGATTGTGAATGTTCATACATAATATTTGCTATAAATGAAAATATAGCGTATTAAGCCACGCGTAAACTTTGAAACACATTTTAATTCACCCAAAATAAATAATAAATTGTAAAATATTTTACGATTAAAAAAATATAAGGAAATATATAATATGGTGGCAAATGACATTACAATACATAATATTTGATGTTTATAAAGTATTTTAACCAAGTGTGTTCAAAAATAGTATACACTTTATAAAATTCAATCGTTTGTTTAATTTATATTCACATAAACCTTTAATATGTAGATCATGCCGTAGGATATTAGTTATCCAGAATACATAAGGACCATTTGTTACATATTCAAGGTTCTACGTGATTATACAATAAGGATTTGTGATAAAATATATTTTCTTTGAGCTACGTAATGTGTTTCAACTACATCTACCTTTTATAGTGAAGCGCAGACAAAGTAACAAACAGGTATCGTATAATTAACTAACAAGTAACATATATTGATTGTACTCACCAGATCTTGACCCTCCCAGAGCTTGTAGACCGAACAGATGTTGGTTGATCAGTCTTGTAGCAGAGGCTAGACTTCTAACAGGCATGAATGACCCCTTCCTAGAAGAGTTTCTATTCTCCAGACTTTCTTGGGAATCTTGGTTTAGATCTGAGTTTCCGAACCTTGTCCTTTGCTTCATTCCCTAAACATCCAACCACGACCAATCACGTGGCTTACTTCCATCTCGTTGCTTCTAACATCCTTCTCCTTCTAATAGACATGATTCACTAATATTTCCTATCATGTGTAGTATATGATCACACAGAGAACACAGATTGGGGACGATAATTTAGAAATTACTGCGAACAACATAATCATTTAGCAGATTAATGAGCTTAGATATTTAAGGCGATTGGCCCTTTTCATTTGGCGTGGGAAATGCAGAGCCATTGTAACAATCGGTCATCTCAAAGAATTCTTATTATTAATTTGAAATTTTCTTTTCGGAAACGGTTTGTTAAAGAATAGAAGCACGTTGATTAAGTTATACTTTTATACACACACCTCCTCTATAATTTTAAAAGTGATCAAATATTGAAAAACTGAAATTTTTCATAAGAAAAAAAAAAGAAAATATAACAATAAATAGATATCTAAATATTATCTTAGAAGTGGTTTTGAAAATATTAACATAAAAATTTCATTCTTTCTTGAGAAAACTGATATTTCCAAACGTATGATTTTTCTGCAAGACCTGCCCTGTAGCTAGCGCCATTTACTGTTTCTGTGATCCATCTGTTCTTGTTAGTGCGGAAGGATACTTTGTTCGGTTGCTAAGCCATGCCACGCCTTTCACCCTCTCACCCACCATCCCACAAAATAGGTTTTAGACTTGCACTCGACAGGGCCAAGGGCCTTAAGACAAATTTTAGCTAACTATATTAGATTGGAAACTATAAAACAAATACAGTCGGAAAGACCATGCTATTACTCGATCATAAAGATGTTTACATCTCGCCTCCTGTCGAGGAAGGTAAAACACAGATTATACAAAACAATAGTCTTAGTGGTTGCTCTCTATGGGTGTGAAACGTGGTCTCTTGCCTTACATGACGAAAACAAATTTAGGGTGTTTGAAAACAAGGGGCTCACGAAGAACTTTGGTCCAATATTGGATGATGATACTGGGAATATGATAATGGATAAGGTTACATGACGATGAGTTACATAGCTTGTACTCAAAACAAGAAATTGTTAGGATAAGCAAGGTTTGTAGATTACAGTAGGCAGGACATGCAGCGCGAATGGGAGAATCTAGAACCATGTTCAGGGTTGTGACTGGGACTGGGTAGAACTTGTTGTGCCTCACTGTTCAGTCGGCCCTTTTCTCTTTCCTCCGCACTTGCACAGGCCGCAACACCCACCCTCTCTACTGCCTGGACCGCTCCACAGTCCATGTTCTCTAAGCCATCCGTGACGAGTTCACCTCTGTACTCGGCGCCTGAGAGAACTACTATTCCTATTGGCTCGCGTGATGGGCACTGTCTCTCACGTTTGCACTCACCAATAGGAAGCCTCTAGTTCCCCCATTGGACAAGGCCAGGCAGCAGTTGAGGGTATATAACACGGTGATTTCGGGAGCAGATTCAGTGGTGACCCAACCCTGGTGAACCACCTTTTTAGAAAGAGATAATAAAATTGACGTGTTACGAAAGAGCAATTCGTTCAACATCCTCTCTCTCTCTCCTACCGCCATCGTCCTTTTCCTCCCACCGTGACTCACGTTGCCGGGACAATCCCTTTTCCTCCCACCACGACTCAGGTTGCCGGGACAATCCCTTTTCCTCCCACCACGACTCACGTTGCCGGGACAATACCTTTTTCCTCCACCGGGACTCCTTCCTCCTACTTCCTCACCGGTGACCACACGGGATGGTTTACACCCACCGCTGCGGCAAGGCCCACCGATAGAAGACTTTGAAGAGGACATCGGCGGCTAAACAATACTCCACCCGCGGGCCCATTTTCTATCATCCCAACCACAACACTCAGACCCCGAACGCCCCCACTCCGCTCCAACATCTTCCAGAGTCACTACCCTTGATTCCTCTAATTCCTCTCCTCTTCTTCCCATCTCACCAACTATTCAACCTCCACCTACTCCCATTTCTCCTTTAAGCCCTGACGGCTATCAGCTGCATGCCATAGCCACCCCACAGCCTGCCTACGTTTTCTCCCTCATCTCCCTTCCTTACCCCCATCCACTAGACCCGCGAGACCGGTGCCTAGCAACAAACGTCATCCGGAGACTGAATTTCAACTAGACCAACCAGTTACCCCGAAGTCGAACTAACTCAAGATGTAGATAGTGTGTAATAAGTGGAACTGGACAGAGCTAGCTCAGGATAAGGATGGGTGGTGTACTTTTGTAAGTGCGGCGATGGGCTTTTGAGTTCCCTATGGATGTAAGTAAATACCCTGTTTGGTAAAAATGTGGCTATGTATTTGATTTAATTTATATTTATTAAATAATATCTCAGCCTTATAAACTGTGTGCTGAATTTGAAAAAGTTGTTTATTTTTAATATTTCTTTATATTTACGAAATAAATGAGACAGTTAACCTTTAATGGCTTTGTATGGAATTCATTAAAATATGTTTTGAAATTATTTTCGCATTTAATAATGAATATTTAAATACTTGCTATTTTAACACTTTCCATTTCACCCGAACACATGCATACAATTATTGAGGGTAAGATGTTTGTTCTTACTGAGAAATTAGATGCTAGACAATGACAAGTAAACGTTAGTTAATCGTTTGTGTATTTTATAAAGGTTGTGCTCTCACCTGTTGGAAACGAGTCTTTCTGTGTTTTGGAATGGGTGTGTCATTGAGACTTCCAATGCTACCTCTTTCAGGTAACCCTCCAAAACCTTTGAATGACTCTTCCATTGGTGACGCACCCAGACTCCTTAAGGCTGTGTCTCCCGAAGCACTCTTCTTGACACTATTTCCTCCTATTCCTCTGGAAAGGGTCAACAGGGAGGGCTGCATCGGACTGTTATCCGTACTTCTCCGGTTGTCCAGAGGATTCACATAGAGGTTGCTATCTGGGATCAACTCGTTGATGGCACAGCTACGACCATTCACGTCGTAGGTCAAGTCACCCTGAGAGTGGAAAGGGTGGGTGTTGCAACTGACATATGTGTCAGTGCTGTCTACGCTGCCTGAATTTCCGTTATCGTGGGCTTCTGTTTGAGCGAATATGTCAATCCCTCTTTCGGCTTGTGCCGCTGCCTCCGACGCCAACTTGATAGCCTTCATCTCGAGGCAAATAGGGATGCGAAAATCACTGGTCGGCAACGGCATCAAACTCTCTGCATCGATGAATTCCTTAAAATCCTGAAAAATATATGTATTTAAGACAATTTAAATGCAATCTAGATTCTAAAGTATTTACATTTTCCACTATTTTACTACTGAACGTTACTATTATTGCACTTAAATGAGTGGAATGGTTTAGTCCTTAAAATATATTTTAAAACAAAAGTAAATAAACGTTTTGGAAAATAATTGAACATTTTAAGTGCTTCTTATTTTACCTTGTATAATATTTTCTACAATTGTGTATTTGGCCCCCTGGATTAAGAATTGAGGAAGAGACCGTCAAAGAGATTGTCTTGGAGTGTGTCATTGTATGGGGTGGAGACGTAGACACCAAGGAAGGAGGAGGAGCCAAGATTGGAAGAGTTTGAGATGTGAGTGTGGAGGAGGTCGGAAAATATAAGATGGAGGAAGTGCATGAGAGAGCTGGGGAAAAGACAAGGATATTAGAGGTTATCAAAAACAGGAATAGAAACTGGATTGGACACTGGCTGGGAAGGGAAGGCTTACTGGAGAATGCTAAATAAGGTATGATGAATGGAAAGAGGGGAAGAGGAGGTAGAAGGTACCAGATGATGGATAACATCAAGGCTGGAGGCAGTTATAGATGAATGAAGAGGATTTCAGAGGACAAAACCACGTGGAGAGCCATGGACTGCCGCTAGGCAGAAAGCTTATAATAATAAAAAATGAATTTTAATATTTTAAAAGTGATTAAATATTAAGAATCAATTAAATAAGGAATATTTATTCAATTATTCATTGAATTTTTTTTGTAACACGCCTAGGCAAATATAGAAAAGTAGGTTCAATTTGAAACCCATTTTAGAAATATTTAATTAATTAACAATTTCAAATCTTCTTGCTACCAGGCGACTAAGAAATTTATTAAAAGTGTAGAGGCTACTAGTTAGATCCTGCAAGGAAATTTAAATATTAAATACAGAGAATGGTGAAAAATGTTAATCGTTCACACTGGGAAACTACATAAAGTAGCGGCCATGAAAACGGACATTTATACTGAAGACTAGCTTAGTAAAAATACAGTGTTGCCCGATAAGACCTGTTGTGAATGTGAATATAACCTCAAATATAGGAACAAGCATTGACTTTGTCATTAATACACATAGGCCTATAACATATAATTATATAATATATACAAAACAGATTTCATAACGGCTTAAAAAAGTTCATTTGAATGGACTGATATGGTGAATCTACTATAGTACAAAATATAAATCTACTATAGACGATGATCCAGCGTAAAATGTATTTCCTAACCTAATAGAATGACATAGGTAACACTATTATTGTATGTGTTGGTACTAACTGATAGCTATTATATTTGTCTAAAATATCTAAAATTGCTAATACACGTGCAATAAGGACATTCCAAGCTATAACAAGTCATAGAGACAAAACACTTTAGATTAAAATAAACACAAGTTTCTCTACAAATATGGAACGGAACAAATTAGGTACTTGTTGGCAATTAAGACAAATTACTATGTACTAATACTCATAAGCTTTTAAAATATACGTAACATAAAGTTTATTAACTAAGAATATATAATAAAATATTACTAATCACTAATGACTAAAATAAAGTCTAGATTTATTAGATAGCATAAGTATGTATTACCAAAATATTATTTAGCTATTTAAATTTAAATTACATTATATAGTTTATATAATCTGTATATAATATATAATATATTTAATCTGTTGATAGCCTATAACAATTTTATATAATATTTTACAACTTAAAAATAGCTCCCTACATTCCTATGAATAAATGGTTTAGTTGAGTATTTAAACTTTGATCAAATAAAAGCAATACAGTTTTTTTTTAATGAGTGAATCTATTTCCTTATTAGAGTTCCAAAAAGAAGAAGCTCATGTGACATTCCAACAAGTACCGAGTCTACGTTGCTAGTCTACGTTGCTAAGTTGGTGGAGTGACATCGTGCACAAGTGCAACATCAAGTGAGGGATAATAGCCACAATGGTTGGTACTCCTGATGACTTCCTTACTGACCCAAGAGAAAACCTGGCTCATGGGACATTAGTTACATTTCACTGTTAACAATACAACATCCTAGGATTAAAGCTAAGGTTTTAAATATTGAAGGTTAATTTTATTTGTTTTAAACATAAAGTGTTCATCTTTTATAATATGCAAAGAAAATATATATAGTTATATATAGGGAATATAATGAATAATTATAGTAACAGTTTTATTTCTATTTAGTTTAAAGTTTTGAAAACAATATTAAGATTTAAATTTGTAACAATAATGTATTTTTCTTTTATTTTTATTCACACACTAGCGTAGAGTACATTTTGATTTATCCTTAAAACATTAATGACACTAAATTATACCTTATTTTAGCTATATTCAATCTTACTAGTGAAAATTGTACGTACTTTGTTCTTGGAGTACAAAACAATGTGGCTATTAAAATTAATGGAGCTTCTGTGGGTAAAAACATGCAGCTTCCTAAGCTACTTAATAAAACGAATGTTTTAACAGTCTGTTTCACAACAATTTGATAAGTATTCAAACATTTTGAAATAATATATTGTTTGTCCAAATATCAAAATTGATTAAATATTAAAGATGTTCAGAGAAATATACAAATTTAACAAGAAGTCTATTTTTTTAATTTGCTTCTAAAATTTTAAACATAATACAATGTAGTGAATTACATGCTTTTTATATCTTTTTAATATTTTATGCTTATATTTCTATAGTTTTAGTAAATATTTATATTTAAATAATTTAAATATAGTTGCAAAACATTGTTGCTATTATTTAATTTTATTAGGTTATTACTTCTTACATTATGTATTTAAATATGTATTACAATTTATGTTAATTGTCTTTGTACGGGTGCGACCTAAAAACTGGTTAGTATCAATAACTATAAATATTTTTCTATATTGAATCTGGCTTTATAATGATAAGAACAGCCACCTCTGGCTCAGCAATATGGCTGCTATTGACGTCATTCCAGTAGACCCTCCTCTCAAACCCCTGACGACTCCCCGGAAGCATCCTCATTCCATTTCTTACTCCCACCCCCTTTACGTAACACCCCCTCCCATTCTTATATTCCCCTTCCCGCCCCTCTACTACAATAGTTCTACCCCCTCTTCCACCACTTATAGATCAAATTACGTTAATTTGTATATGAATGGTAACGAAATTCTCCTTTTTTCCCCCTCCATATATGGTAGCCGTGTTCCCAATATCGTAACCCGTAACGGTAAATTCCCCTATCCAAATCCACTTAAATGCCCTCTTCCCCTTTCCACTATCCCCGACCACCTCAGACCCAGAAACCATAACGTTGAATTATCCTATCTAAATACACCTCTGATCCTTTCTCCCCCTGACCCTTCTCCCACCAACCATTTCTACCTCCAATCCTTTCTCCACCGACCCTTTCTCCCACCGACCCTTTCTCCTCCGACCCTTTCTCCCTCCGACCCTTTCTCCCTCGACCCTTTTCCCTGACCCTTTCTCCCTGACCCTTTCTCCCTCCGACCCTTTCTCCCACCGACCCTTTCTCCCCGACCCTTTCTCCCACCGACCCTTTCTCCCTCCGACCCTTTCTCCCACCGACCCTTTCTCCCTCCGACCCTTTCTCCCTCTGACCCTTTCTCCTGACCCTTTCTCCCACCGACCCTTTCTCCCACCTGACCCTTTCTCCTACCGACCCTTTCTCCACCGACCTTCTCCCACCGACCCTTTCTCCCTCCGACCCTTCTCCCTCCGACCCTTTCTCCCACCGACCCTTTCTCCTCTCCGACCTTTCTCCCTCCGACCCTTTCTCCCTCCGACCCTTCTCCCTCCGACCCTTTCTCCCTCCGACCCTTTCCTCCCTCCGACCCTTTCTCCCTCCGACCCTTCTCTCCCTCCGACCCTTCCTCCTCCAACCCTTTCCTCCCTCCGACCCTTCTCCCTCCGACCCTTTCTCCCTCCACCCTTTCTCCCTCCGACCTTCCTCCCACCAACCCTTCCTCCCTTCAACGTCCTAAGGCTAGAGAGCACAACCCTTGTAAAACTTTCATAATCCTTCCCTTCTAATAACTACCCCTCTTGTCAACCCTTATCACCCCTTTCATTAAGAGTATGCTCCCCCCTCATTTCCTTGATTGAGAACGAGTCTACGTCATGTGACCGATGGCTTGCTGACGTCCTGACACTAGACGGATTGACCTCGAATTGGTGAATTCCCTCTGCTGAAAGATGGTGTAATATCTATTATTACATAATTCTCCTCCATGAATATAATGCAGATGCATGACCGGTACACCTTCTCAGCCTCATGTATACTTTTTTTAATATATTATCCTTCAATCCCCATCTTAAGGGGGCCACACCCAAACTTCATAGCTGGCTATCCAACGTCTTGAGGACTGTATCACTTGAGTTCATAACGGTAAATTTACATCCACTTAAATCCTGCAAGGCTCATACCTAATCTCAAATACTGCATTAAACGTTACAGTTCTCATCTTGTAGAAAATCAACATGTAAATGGAGTCACTTTGGCGATATGGGTACTTTATAACCACTACCACACCTTCTTATTAGAGAAAGGACCATTCCTATGCTTGTAGCAGGCTCAGACAGATATACTGACCTTCCTCTCTAACGATTACATTTTACACAGTACAGAAGTTTATGGAGTGAGCTCACCCATAAAGACTCTTGTCAGACTTTGAAAATGTACTCCCTCTCACTTGAAACGCCAGCATTCTTATTTTTTACCTACATTATACATGCTAAACGTTTAACCATCTCACATATATCAGAGTCACAAAACATACATTGAATGATACATGAATGACCATAATAATCAAGCATTGTATCTAAACAACATTTAATCATTATTCATACATCATACATATAGCACATTTTATCATATTTAATGGATAATACCATACATCATAGAGTAATGCATCATATTATAACTTATTTGATCACTCTTCGTTGATCTATAAAACTTATTATCATATTTCGTAGTTCAACAATACTTATAAAAGGCTATATTCAATCACTCTTAATTGAATTATACATAATTATAATATATTTAATAATAGTTTGTTAATCATACCATGGATAATATTTGAATAGCATATTTTAATAAATATTCATACATCATACTTAGAAGACATTTATTTCATCAATTGATTACACCCTTCATACGTGAGAGAGTAAATAGCCCCTAGCTCACAAACTTTAACAGTGGTGATACAATAAGTACCACCGGTCTCATACCTAATTTCTACTGCTCTATTAAACGATAAATTTTCATCCTTGAAAATGATTTATATATATATGACGTGTACATCCTGTCTGTATGTCAGATGAAAGGAAAAGAGTGGAAGTAACTTAACGTACATTTTTCTTGACATCACATTTAATGTATAAAATCCTATTAGGTACTCAACAAATACATTTATATTAGATCAATTTTAATACGACAGATACCACTTTTAATCATAATTGAAAGTTAATTAGAAGGGTCTCTTATTGTCTAAGAGAGGTAAACACAAACTCAATTTGAGTTAAAACTGGGATTTTTCCTCTTTACCCTTCATTTATTAATGTCCTTGACATTATATCTTAAAGGTGACCCCCTAGCAATCTTTGGTCAAATTCCCAGAAACCTTACCAAACTTCAACATACTTCAACACACTTCAAAAATGTTAACATACTTCAACAAATTTCAACAAACCCCACCAAATTTTATCATAATTCATTGATAGTACCAGTTATTAAATCTAAATTGAATTTAATAACTATTCATATATAAGTCTAAGATGCCATTTATTATCATTGATTGATCACATACATACTATTTACATGATACTGTAACGTATCATGATTATAGAACATATGACTCTCGATCATTGATTAGAATAATGCATTATACCTAATGCACACGTTCATTAAAATTATCAAATTTAAATTCTATCATACACATGTTCCACACATACATACAAGCATACATGCATAAATATATAAATATATTTCATCATATAAACCATCATATATACGTACATATAAGCCATCATGAATACATACATATATACAATTTTACATACAGCCATTTTAATACAAACCATTATACGTATTAATCATCATTCTTTCCAATAAATAAAACGTAACACATATAAAACATACATACTTTTATAAATAAATACATACAATCATAGATATATAAAACATTAAAATACATATCAATAGATATGCATATATAGGTGACACTTATAAGATATCATCCAAGTGTAAACGGGAAGTACTATCATATTCTTAAGTATCAATGTCTCTAACCATTCCAGCTATGATTCAACCATAGTATGATTGCACCATAGATAAAATATACCTTGTATAAATGGTTAGAAAAGAGCCCTCTAATGTCCCTGTTTATTCTATATTATTAAACTTACCAATACTTCACAAAACTTCACCAAATCTAACAAAACTTAAGATTTCAAAAAACTTCACAATATTTCAACAAATTTCACCAATCCATACATATACAAATATGTACCATCATACAGGCATTCATTCATATAAATTGATAGGCTAAAAGCGTCATTCAACCTATAAATATTGTTAGTTGATTATAGCACTACATCATGATTATTCATTTGATTTTAACCTATTAATCATAATTATGGTTTGTACTTATATAACATCAGATAATCGCTCTCTGACTGATAAATCATGAAGTCTTATTGATGATCAATAAGAAAATAAAGAGTCCATCCATAATACATGTATGTGTCTACAATTATATTTATGTATATATGATGGTATGTATGGTGCTATATATATATGTATGCATGTATGTCTGCATGATGGTACATATGTATGTATATGATGGTATGTAAGGTGAGATTTGTTGAAATATGGTTTAATTTTTAAGTCTGTTGAAACATTTTGTAGTTTTGTGATTTAGTGAAATCTCGTGAAGGTTGACGAAGTTTCGTGAAGTATTGCTGAGTTTATTGATAAAGAATAAACATAGATATGATAGAGATACTTCTTTAACTAATTAGATAGGTATAGGTATAGTTATTGAAACTTAGATCTATAATGGTACTCTCCATTTAAGCTTGGATGGAATATTTTTAATTTCACCTGTATGTATATATATATATATATATACCTATGATTTGATCTATTTATTAATTAATATATGTATGTATGATGGAATGTATTAATTTATGTATGTATTGTATGTATGATTTTCGTTGATTTGTATGTGTTGTATATATTATATGTGTGTTTCGCATATATTACATATTATGTATTGAATGAATAGATGGATGTATATATGATGTACCAATGGTATCTTTATAAAATGCTTTAATTATATGTATTTATAGGATGGTATATATGTTGACATTTATTTATTATATGTTTATGTCTGCATAATGGTATGTAGTTGTTTTTAAATAATGGTATGTATATTTGATTGATTTTATTTATAAAAGTAAACTTTATGTATCATGGATTGCTTTAATCAATGAATGATAGTAAATATTTTAAAACAATTATGCGTTTCTCAACATTGTAAAATGTATATGATCAATTAATAATTAATAAATGTCTACTGAGTATTAAGTATTCAATAAATGTTGATTAAATGTAATTTAAATAATCGATGTGTGGTACGATAAACAAACTATAATTAAAATTATGATGTATCAATCAATGAGGAATGATTAATATGCTACAAGTATGATGCATAATAGATTATCAAATATCATATAGGTAGGATGTATGAGTATGGTTAAATGTAATTTAAATATTTTGCTATAATTAATGCATGACTCCATGATGTATGATGTAAGTGTAATGCATGAATGTTCATTAAACGTTGTTTAAATATGATGCATAATATGACCTACGAACGATGATTAAATGTATCATACGTGTCGATCAATGAAGGATGAATGGTCAATATTTATGATGTGTGGTATGAAACGGGAGTAATGATCGAATATCTTATATGTATAATGCATGATTCTAAACTATGAACGATGATCAAATGTTCTGTAATAGTGATGTATTACTTTATTGTGTACGATGTGAGTCTGGGATTTATGAATGTTAAGTAAAATTTCTTTTAAGTCTTATATTTTATTATAAAATGAAGAATTTATGTATCTGTCTATCTGTCTGTTATGATCATTGTTCAATATCTACCGCAAGCAGAGGTTTTAAATTTATATATTATTAGCCCTTGTGCACTAGTATGTACACTTCAAAGCCTGAATATTAAAATTTTGACTAGAATTTTTTAATCAATTGAAAATAAAAAATGAATGAACGCTAATGTCGTGAGAAAGACTTAATATTACATTTAATACAGTTATACAATGTAGGATGTGGTAGCCCCTGCACAAAATCATGTGCCACAGGAAGCCAGCAATTTTTAATTTTGTTTCGCCACCTTGGCCATTCTACACATTTCACCCAATTCACCCTTTTAACCTTATTTACTCTTTTAATACTTTTACCCTTTAAAAAAGTTTATTGGATTCATTTTTCATCTTTTATCCTTTATGCTTTTTTTTGCTCATTTTAAGACTTTTTACGCCATTTTAACCTTTATATCCTACTTACACTAAAATAATTTTCCAGGACTAAACCAAGTAATTAATGTAAAAAAGTAAAAGGTTCTAAAAAGATAAAAGCCCAAAAGGCTAAAAAGTAAATATAATAAAAAAGGGCAATCAAACCAAAACGTATAAAAAATATTTTTTTTAAATAAAGGACCTAAATATCAAAAATATTTAGTAAAAGCATAATTAATCAAAGATAGTAAAAAGAGCAAACGCTAAATCTAGTAAAGATAAAATGCGTTTAAAGTTTAAGAGGGGTAGAAAATAAAAATTGTAAAAGATTATACAGCTACAAAAGGGGTTAAGAGGTTATTAAATTTAAAAAGGTTAGCTGTGTAAAAGTGTAAACGGGTTGGAAGATATAAAGAGGGTAAAAAGTGTCAAAGGTTAAATAGAGCACTAAAGTAAAAAATTAAATTGGTATAACTCTAGGGCAAACAAGGTAAAAGTGATAAAAAGAGGTAGAAATTGCAAATAAAAAGGCATAATGGGCAAAATAGGTAAAATAGGTAAACCAGATGAAAAGATTTAATGGGGTGGATTTGGTAGAATATAATAAAATACTTTTGTTAGAATTTAATTACAGCTTTTTAACATACAATTATTATGGTGTAACACTCTTCTGTCTCTTTTATTAGCACCAACGGATAAAAAGTTCAAGGAACTGTGCATAGAGAAGTTATAGCTTAATCTTCAAAATAAATGTCAGCTTTTAAAACATATTCAGATTATATCTTTATTTTAACTTTGTGTATCATCATCCTACCCTTGCGTTTTGTATCACAAATCAAACCAGTTAAATATTAACTCTAAAAGATTTTATAAGTTTGCATTACTATTCTCTGTGGTTAATGTTATGTACTAAGAATAAAAAAGCTACTTTCTATATTCTCCGTGCCTAAAACGGGTACACATGTTATTGTATGAATAGTGATCTTATGTGGCTTAGAAATAATACCTGGTATGATCAATGAACTATGATTAAATTTAGTAAGGTCTATTGAAATAAGTTGAAATAGTTTAAATTTGTTGAAGCCTTTTAAAGATATAGGAAGTTGATAGAAAATTAGGAGAGGACCATCTATAAGATAGATTGTCAAGGATATTAACGTTGTTAAGGGATGCACCCGTCATGTATCTGCTTTATATTCAAGAATTAAAATTGTAACACGTAATTAAGTATTACAATTTGGGATGAGACAAGTAGTATTTAATGTATCAACACTCAAAATGGAGAAATTAAATAGCTATAAAGTTAAAAAATTTGCCGTTATGAGCTCTAGGTGATAATATGTGAAATATGATAAAATTTGTTACAAGTACGATGTAGGCATAATTACTAAATGTCGTTTAGGTATAATTATCAATTGACTATAATTCAATGTATGTTTCGTGACTGTAATAAAGGCAGGATGAACAAAATATTTAGGAAGTATGATGTAGGTAAAATTTGGTTAAAGAAATTGATTTTCATAGAAGAGCTTGGGTAAATTTTCAAGGTATGACAAGTGTATGGCTGAAAGAGCTCACCTTATTATCCCTTGAGTGGTTGCACCTATGTTGCAACCTAATGCGGTCGCGTGGGGTCACTATGACCCCTACTTTTCTTGAGTATTTTATCCCAGTTATTTTGTCATATGTTTTATTTATAAAACAATATTTTATCCAATTTGAACATGTAACGATTAATTTTTTTAAATACGCATTACAGAATAGCTTAGTGTAATACATTTGTTTGAGATGAAAATATATGATTTTTAACTATTTAACCCTTTGTAGAAAAGTTATATGACTTACTAAAACATTAATGGAAAGTGAAGAATATAGCTAAAACCTATTGGAAAATTATAGTTTTTAGTTTCAAAACATAAACATTTATTATAAATTAAACTAATTGTGTTTTGTAGTTGACTGTCGCCTTTATTAGGTCAACAGCCTCAAACATTTTCAAGACACTCCTCGCGTGTGAACTTCCCATGATCCCCAAAAATGTACTTTAGGGTTACAATCATGATGTATCTCTTCCTCTGGGTCAATACCACTACCTACATCACATTCATTACCACCTAAATCCTCATCAGTGTCATGAGGTAATTCTCCATTTAGAAAAGAAAGAATCCACCCTTCTTTTTGTTCCTCCATTACTAAATATATAATTTAGAAAATTAATATTCAAAACAAACACAAATAAAATTTACACTAACACAAATGGTCACGTGGGGTCAAGGTGACCCAAGGAGCTATGTTCTCAACAACTGATAAGACGTAACTTAGCGGTAGCCACGCCTTTAGTTGGCGGAGAGGAAGCTAGGAAGCTACACGAAGGTAGGGGCGTAAAATATGTTTAGTGGGGGAGGTAGAATGGAAAATAAATCACGTTGGGTCATGATGACCCCGCACGACCATTCCGGGGTTAACATATGTACCAAGTATGACATCATAATTAGGGAAGGAGGTTTAAATTATTGTCTGAGCCCACTCCAAGGCATGGGGAGGTCTCTTTCTCCGATTAATAAGTGTGGTTAGAAATTATGCACAGCTGGAGGGTGAATCAATAATACATCTGCATTATTTTATAAGATGAGATTAGTAACGTATAATGCATTATTAAAGATTAAGTAGAGGCTTTGCAGTATTTGATAAGAAGTGAATTTACCGTTATGGACTCGAGTAATCTAGCCTCAAGATGTTGGGTAGCCAGGCAAGAAGATTGGTAGTGATCCCTTGAAGAAAGTGCGTTAAGGATATTAACGTTTATGCAGGATGCATGAAGTTGAGAAGGTGTGCTTGTCATGCATCCGCATTATCTTCTTGGAGGATAAGTATATATAAATAGAGATTACACCTTCTTTTAATTGAGGTAATTCACATTTTTAAGGTCAAGCTGTCTAGTGTTAGGATGTCTGGAAGCCGTCAGTCACAGGATGTCAGCTCGTTCTCAAAACGTAAGTCCAATATCATGAAAAGGAGGAGGTTTGCTGTTAGGGAGGAGGTGATGAGGGTCTAAAAGGAGGGTTGTTGGTAGGAGGACATGATGAAGGAATGAAAAGTGTCAAGCTCTCTAGCTTCAGGACATTGGAAGGACGAAGAGATGAGGGTGGAGTTGGAGAGGGCAGTTCAACGTTATGGTTTCTGGGTCTGGAGGGGTTAGAGGTGGTGGATAAGTTTGAAAGGGTGGGTGTGGTGTTTTTTGCGATGTAAATTCACCGTTATGGGTCATTACATTGGCACCCCAAGACATTGTTCCGTTTTATTCATTGGAATAGTTTTGGGAGTACTCGATTGGGGATAGAATGGAAAAACATGTGGTATTACGTGGGACTAGCAGAACATGCAGGTTGGGGTGTTTAAATTGAGAAATAATTTGCAATAAAGGGTTTGTTTGATGTGTAGTGACGACTGCTAGCATGAGGTTAGGCTACCTAATGTAGGGAAGTAGATTGTTGGTGAAGTGCACAAACATGTGCACAAAATGCACCTGGAAAGAGAATGGAAAATCTTTCCCATCTTGGTATCACAAGCAAGAGGAAGAGAGAAAGCGTTAGGGTGAATTGGTGAGGGCGCAGTTAGGGTTGGAGATGGTAATTCACTGTTATGGGGTAACTACTTTAGGAGTATGTCTGCTGCATGCAGAGGTAAAAAATTAATAGTTTCATCAACATTCGTATGGAAACTTCTGTATAGGGCTCTGGGTATGGTGGAAGGAGGGTGGAGGGTGTAGATTTAAGAGGAAGTGGAAGGGATGTGGGGGAATAGAATACAGTTAAGTGGTAGAAGGAGGAAGAGGTGGAGGAATTTTGTGGATATATTTGGCATCAAAGGGGCGTTGAGAAAGGTGGGAATATGTCAGTTCGGCCTCGAGGGTCTGGGGCGATGCTTTGATAACCGCCATATTTCTGAGCCAGATGTGACTATTCTTATCTACTATTTATTCATACTATTATATAATTATGTATTATTCTTTTAGAAAAACTTGTGCAGCACAAATATTAAACTATTCAAATGTGTATAATTATTTGCAACACATTTTGGATAATGTTTATATTACTCGTAATCAATAAATATTTTAAGCTCATTCGAATTGATTAATTATTTAATTTAGCATAATAAGAGTATTTTATTTAAATTTTTGTATTAGAACTAAATCAAATAAATTGAACATACAATAATAGCTCAAACTATGTTTGAATAAAATCAAGGTTGTGTAAATCAAACTTGTCATTCTTTCTTGATGATGTTTCCCTCTTAGAAGTGCCTCTTGTTGGGGCGTGGGGTCGCCTTGCGGAGTTTGTATCGGCATCACGTCCAACTCATCATTCGAATGATGTGCCTAACCGGCTAGGCACTTCCCGACAATTTTATACCCTTCACTAAACATGGCAAACACTCAGTTCAGTGACAAAATAGAATTACAAATTAAAGATAATAAATCAATTTAAAGTAAGATCTACAAAGTGAATTTAAAAAATAGTCAACATAAAAATGTTCAACCAATCAAAAAACAAATCAAATATGTAGAAATTGATTTAGTTGTAAATATAACTATGTTTACTTGAGAGTGACCACAATAAACACAATAATAAAAATTAGTAATTGTTTAGAACACTATAGTGTAATTGAGTGCTAGAGTGACTGGAAAATTGAATTAAAACACAAATCTCAATTAATAATTGTCCTCTTTTGGGTTTATGCATAAAGTTATTTTGAATAATATAGCTTTGTACAAAAAAAATGAAGTTCTCTAACATAAGCACATAAAATAACCATTAGAGGACAAATTTTAAAGTTCATAAAGCGTGATGTGTCGGTCCTGGCATCACCTTTTGCCTATAGATAAGCCACAGGGTATTAAATAACACATGATATCTTAATAGTTTATCGTCAATTGGTTTTATAAACCCTTAAAGCGCTTCAAAAATGCATTTGTAAGAAACTATAAGCAAAAATAGTAGTTACTGGTCATGTATAAGTTAAATAGGAATATTCTATAAGGTTTACCAAAAGTATTGTTCTGAAAGAGCTGATGTAAGCTATTATTTTCATGATTACTACGGGCTCAACTTGTTGTAAGGAGTCAATGTTTCAAAGTTCTGTTTTAAACCTATTCAAAATGCTATTGTATCAACTGATGGTTGAATGTAACGATAAAGTCTGTTTTACCAATATTCATGTAGTGGCTGTGTTCCTTGTAAGCTAGCCATATAATTCGAGTTGTTTTGATAAAACAAAGTTAAAATGTGTGAAACATTTTTATAAATATCATCAAGAAATTAAATATATTTTACCTCTACAGGATTAATCTATTCGTTGGTTAAAGTGATTTATTATTATTATAAAAAATTCAATAATTGTAATAACTTTCCCCAATTTGTATTAAATCTTTTAATTTAAAAGTTTACTATGTTAATTCAAATTTATTGATCGGACCTAAAAACATTATTTTTTAAATAACTTAATTTTGAAATTAAAATAAGGAAAACTACTTAAAAGTGTAGGAAATAAATGCTTAGTTGACTCAATATTAATTTCTAAACAATTAACAATGGCGAAGCCGTATACGGCTTCAAACGTTAATTTTTGTATCAGTATTAATTTTTTTCATAAAACAACCAACTTAAAACTAAAATATATTTATACCCAAAAATGTTCATTCAACTAGTAAAATATTATTTTTTAAAATATTCTTCTATCTTATTTGCAATGTTGGGTAGAATTTTTAGATCCCTTTATTGGGTCATCTTGGATAATGAAATTGAATTAATGGATTAATTTTAGTTTATCTGTTGAAAATTTATAATGCGTAAATCATTGAAGTATTTTTCATTCTAAGTATCCACGTTATAACATATTTGTGCCTATATATTATTCAATACAGCTTACTTATCTTAATTGTATCCTGTATATAAATATTTAATTATCAATTATCGTCTCTTAGAAAGAGACTAAGCTCACCACATATTTTTTATTATTAATAATATCGCTAAGTGTAAATATGAATAATAATATGCTTAATGCATATAGCAAAAATTGAATAAAACCTGTTCTAATTAAAAAAAAATCTTTCATGTATATATTAAGTTTATATATTTTTATTTGTATAAATCTTAGGCCCACTAACTTACATTTATGTTGTTTAACATGTCTCTATTTTAAGGCGTGGATGTAGGGAGCGCGAGAAAAGATCAGTGTTTTTGATGTTTTTATATCAAAAAAAATGTTTTGTTGATATAAATCAAATATTGCTTTAGTAGAAACATAAACTTTAATTTTCTTCATACGGTGATATCAACTTTTCTTGAATATCTGTAGATGGTGTCCTGCGTGGGAAGAAAATTAAACTTTATATTTTTACTGAAGCCATATGTGATTTATTTTCGCCAAAAAAAATTTGCTATAATAACTGCAAAAACCTGACCTTTTCTCACCTTAATATATACACCTATACAGCACCTATATTTGCATGTGTTCTCGAGCTATGATAGTTCATTATCATTTAAAACACTCCAGTTGTTTTCTAATGAGATGATTGTTATGTATGTCTCCACTACAAGGTCTGTGTTTGTAAATGTGCCAATAGTTGTGTATGTCCCTGGACTCACCTCAGCTACGTAAGCTGATAGAACCGAGCCAAAGCGTCGTGGTCAGCATTACGTGCAATGATGACTTCTCAGAGGGATACATTCACATGCTTCCTTCTTAGTGATGGCCTGCAATGCATCACATCCTACACTCACAACACAAATCATAAAAATAAACATGAAAATTAGCAAAAACCAAAAATAAAAAAAAAAATTCTACCTGCCAGAATAAACAATTTGTCTTGCTATTTCATTTAATTTAAATACAAAATAAAGTTTGATAAAATATGCTATACATTCATGATACCAAAATATACTCAAAATTAAAATAAAATACTATAAATATATCACGTTAGTTTTTTTTAATAAACAATTGAAAACAAAGAAATAATATATCATAATGCTGTATTTTTTGAATGTTTCGACATTGTTTTTGTTTTTTTTAACTTATTTTTTATAATAAACAAGTAAAGGTCTGAATAAATATTATAATCAATATAAAAATGTTTTAGGCATATTAGAAAAAGATAAATAAAATATTTTTTTCATTTAAAGCTGAATTAAACTATATTGAAATATTGGTAATGTATTTGATCTTAAAGCTATTTTTGGTTCACTGTGTCTCACTACTTTTCCATGGTATGTATATTTAAATTCACCAATGGTGTAAGATTAAGGAAGGAATATTTATAGCAAATATCACCTAATGTAGAGTGAGAAAGTACTTGGTGAATTCATATACTATAAAACTCCCACCCAGCAATACTATACCCAAAGTCACACTACATTAGATTGATGGTTAATCCATCACTGCAGCCATGGAATTGTTTTTTTAAATTCAATTTCCAATTTTGTAAATATATAAGATAACATTTTATTAAAGAAAGCGTGAGAGTATTTGACCCGTGTCAGTAACTTTAGTAGATGGTAGAGAAAATAACTTGCCTGTGAATTATACTGAATTATGTTAACATTGAACACAATGTCACAGAAGGTCCTGGCCTGGGAATTACCGAAATTTATGATATCATGAATGTCAATTTGTACAACTACATTAGGTTAAATAATTGTTATATTTTTGCCAAATTTTGAACATGAACTATTACTGAAGTCAGAGGAATTTAAGATGCATTGACTATTACCCCGTATTTTTTAAATACTGGGAATAAAAATAATTCAGATATTTATTAAAATTTTAAATTGTACTAAGGATGACATTGAACTTGAGAAAATTAATTTTTTTTGTGTAGAATTGCTTTTTAAAATAGAATACATTACAAACCAAGAAAAGTATGAGATGCTAATAAATATTTTAAGAAATTGAAGCAAATTGTTATATAAAGGAATTAGTTTCAATATATACTTACAGATAAATTATTTAATTTAAAATTTAGAGAGAACTAAAATATGTAGTGTATTTACAAAATATGTAGTTTTGTTTTATCGTGTTGGGATTTTTAAGATTTATTAATAAAGTAAAATACAATTTTTACACTTGTGGCTTAGGTTACCACAGGTGCAGATGAAAATATAATTAATTTTGAAATATATTTGAAAGGTGTAGTTAAAAAGAGTGAAATATCCATGGTTTTATCACTCTATTTTAATAAAAGGGTTGGACCAGATCGTAAAATAGAATACTATGTTTTCAAAACAAAAATTTTAGAGAAACTCTACTACACAAAATTATTCCTACAATTTACACCTTTACAATAAATTGATATAAAACTAAAAAATAGTTGATGATTCAGTATTGTTAACATGATTAGTTTCTGCAAACAAGAGAGAGAACCATTGATCAATAAAATCTAGCATTAATCACCTATTGTAGCCTTTATTCGCGGTACTAACTACTTGTGCGTTGATGACGTCATCTCCAAACCACGCAAGTGTAGTGTTGGTGGATTGCGAAGGAGAGTCGTGCTGACTAAAGGACAAGTAGCAAGATTTGTACAACGCGCAACGATATAGCTGAAGAACTAAGGATATTTTGTCTTTTTGTACTATGGTCCGTGAAAGCACATCGCCAGTGAGGTGGTTGTAAGGCAAGGTTTGCATCTAGACTATGTCATGGTAACACACAAATATATGTTAGCAGAGTGTGTACTGTTGTGGGGTCACCCGCAACAACACTTCAGGAGTCAAGAGAGCTACATCTAACCAGTAGTCTTGACGCCCAGGAAGTGGCGTGTTGCCAGCCGTGGGGATCGTGTCATCACGACTTCTGCCATAATTGCTGAAAGATGACTTCGAGGTCCAATGAACGTGTTCCATTTGACGCGCAAGGAAGTGGCGTGTTGCCACCGTGGGGATCGTGTCACACACTATGCATAATTGCTGAAAGATGACTTCAGAGTCCAATGAACGGTTCCATTGACGCGCCAAGAAGTGGCCTTGCCGCCGTGGATCGTTATCCGACTTCAGGCCATATGCTGAAGATGACTCAGGGGGTCCAAGAACGTGTGTTCCATTTGATGCGCGAGGGATCGTGTCATCACGACTTCATGCCATAATTTTTTGTAATTAAATTATTTTCCTGAGGGATATGAAGATTAGCTAGAAGAACAGTTGTTTTCCAGAGTGCAGGGATCGAGCAAGAAGGTTGTAGAATATTTCATAGAAATACAAATTTTTATTCGTTGTTGGGGTGAATTATAAGGACAGAAGGAAATAGACCAAATCTGGAAAGTATACGTCTAGATATAAAGTTGAACATTTCGCGAAACCGATTTAAGAATTTTGGCATACATGGCCATGCACTTCAGCAAGCTTACGGAAACATTCAGAAGTATAGTCTGTGTCAATAATGTAGACTTCGAGTTCCCGATCTAAGGGCTTCATCTAATAGACCATCGGAATTTGGTGCATGGAGATAGCAAACAAAAAGGAACTGAGAGAAGTATCCAGGGAACGCTGTCCAGCAGAGAATGGAGACTGGTGACATTTGGTCCATGGGGATTGTAGACAACAAGGGACAGAGGAAAGTATCCAGGGAACGCTGTCCAGCAGAGAATGGAGACTGGTGACATTTGGTCCATGGGGATTGTAGACAACAAGGGACAGAGGAAAGTATCCAGGGAACGCTGTCCAGCAGAGAAAGGAGACTGGTGACATTTGGTCCATGGGGATTGTAGACAACAAGGGACAGAGAGAAGTATCCAGGGAACGCTGTCCAGCAGAGAATGGAGACTGGTGACATTTGGTCCATGGGATTGTAGACAACAAGGGACAGAGGAAAGTATCCAGGGAACGCTGTCCAGAAGAGAATGGAGACTGGTGACATTCGGTCCATGGAGATAGCAGACAACAAGGGACAGAGGAAAGTATCCAGGGAACGCTGTCCAGCAGAGAATGGAGACTGGTGACATTTGGTCCATGGAGATAGCAGACAACAAGGGACAGAGGAAAGTATCCAGGGAACGCTGTCCAAAGAGAATGGAGACTGGTGACATTTGGTTTCAAGCCTGTCGGTCATTAGACATCATAGCTATGGTTGTGGTAGTTCCGATCACGTGGTTTGTTTCTAAACGAAGTGCGAGTCCAAGTCGCCTCAACATAAAAAAAGAGAGGGCGTGGCTTGTTTACCAAAGCCGCGCCTAGGTTTGTTAGGTCAAGTAGATTTAACGCCAGTGCAATAGTATGTTTTTCAAGTGCTTGATTGGGTGGTGAACCAATTAATTTTAAGGGTACGGAAGTCTTAGGCCTGATAGACACGGGAGTGTTTAACAACGCCATCTCACTCGATTTTTATGAGAAACTGAGAAAGAAAAAAGAAATTGCTACCAGAGAAGGTCAGGAGAGAATGCATCACAGTGGATGGTAGCGTAATCGAGGTGAAAAATCAGGGCAATCTGCATGTCAAAATTGCGGGTTTATCTTGGCTCCCAGGGTTTGTGGTAATCAAGCGTCTGACAGTGAAGGTTGTTTTAAGGAAGAGCATCAATTTGATATCTAACATTAAAATAATGACGCATTGGGATCGTATCAGTTTTCTGTTTGATGAGAGAAAATAAGTTAAACTAATCAATTTCGGGGAAAGAGCATTTTTTTTAAAATTAGTCGACAGGAGTTGCAATAACTTTGAAACCAATGTGGAGGAATAGCCCAACATTTTGACCAAGGATTTGGGCAAAACAAATGTAATGTGATTACCCCCGAGATAATAATGAAGGACACTACAAGCTATAGCAATGTTCAACTCCTGGATTGAATATTGTGAGTTAGACTGGGTGTCGTGCGATGCTCGGTTAGCCCTACAGCTCTTCGACATTTTTTGTGTCCCGGGAAGTGAAGGATCCATGGTTGGTAGTGGACTTCTGTAAGCTTAATCAAAATATAAAATATAAGTGTAACCCTTTGTCTACCATTGAAATGGCGTTCCAACACATGGACTGGGCCAAGGAGTGCACTTTGGTTGTTTTAGTATGACTTACTACGAGATTACTCTTTAGGAGAGGTCACAGCTTTGTGACTCAATGTGGATGATGGATTTAACTACCTTCCTTTTGGGCTCACCACTGGAAGTCAAACTATAATTAGTAGAGTTAGCCATCATTTTTTTGTTGATATACAGTATAAATATGTCTTAATTTATCCATACGATATGGTAGTGTATCCTAATAGCCTGGCAGAGGATGAGACTCACTTAAGAGAGGCGTTGAGTAGGCTGAGAGCAGACAATTTGAGAATCAACCCTCTTAAATTTAAGCTGACTGTGCCCCAGATAGATAATATCGGTCATGTGGTCTCGCGAGAAGAAGTACGAGTGAATTAGGAAAATACCCAAGCTGGGAGGGAATTCCCCGCGTCAAACAGTGCCAAACAACAGTTTTTAGGCATGGTGGGATTTTTCGGGAGGTTCATAGATTTTTGGTTTGTATAAGTTAAAGGAAACAAGTGCTTGTGTTGTACCGGGACTGCTTTGGCTTTAAATTCCCTAACAGAATTTTTGACTATCCCAGACGTTCTCAAGGATGGTGGATTTTAATAGGAAACTTATCTCACGTACTGACGCATCTTCTTCTGGTCTATGTGCGGTATTGAGTCAAGAACACGAGGGGGTGTAGCGTCCTGGGGCTTATACAAGCCGCATGATTCATCCTCATTAACGCAACTAGCACTTCAGAGTAGTATTTGGAACACTCAAAGTTTCAGTTAAAACTGACAATGGGGCATTGTCACGGCTATTTAGTCATCCAGGATAGTTGGAAGATATTTATAGGGGCAATGTGCAGTTAAACTTTTTCTCCTTACAATTCACCATCTCCCACCCTCCCGGTAAGGAGAACAGTTTGTCTGATGGACTCATTAGTATGTTCAAGGAGAGCACGCTGGAGGGGCTGTCTGGGCTCACAAATTTACTGCCCACATTTCAGGATATAGAGGAAGCTTGCCTACATGTCCATTGAGGGAGAATAAAAGACTACCACGCTTAAGGCCCGTTGACACGGTGTTAGTGGACCAATGTAATTTTACTAGTATTAGCTTACTAACATGATAGCTGTGTTGACACTCATTTTTCACTAGTATTAGTATCGCTTCTAAAAACATGGCTGAAAATGAAGTGGTGCTAACTGATCTCTCTATTGGAGCCTTTTTTATCATCACTGCCTCTGATTTCTCGTCCGGGTTATTAATACACATATACTAATTACGCTTATATGTTAGGAGCTAGGAAGGGTGAATTTAAAATAAGAATTGGCGGCCAAATAAATTAAAATTTTTCAGTAAGCCCAATGTATCATAATTAGTTGATCTATTTAAAAAAATTGATTTATATAGATAACATAAAAACGTTTGTGATTAGTATGTCTAATATTTCTTAATTCCTTAATACATTAAAATATGTTTCAGTTAGTCCAAATAATTATTTTATTATTTTGCTTGATTTTTTAACTCACTTAGCATACATGACCAATAAAATTAAACTCAAATAAAGTAAATAAATCCCAATATAACCAAACTCGGTTGGACCTTTTTTATAAATAGGCCTAACCCAGGTTTTTTCAACCCTGTTTTAAATGTTGGTATATTAATAACAAAATATATTGTTTAATGCTAGCTAGCTAGCGAGGCCTAAAATATTCCTTAAAAATAATAAATTAATTTGTAGATTGGTTTAAATATAAACTATCTGGTTTGCTATGAGACATTAATATAATGTTATGTATCTACTCAAGTTGCCAAAGCATTACTACAAAGTGTTTGAAGTGTATGGGCTGAACATTATTAATTAAAACTATAAAGATTGGTTAAAGTGTTCAAATACGGAGATTGAAAAGCGTGCCGGTGATTTCACGTGAAAACCGCCGGCCATTCATACCTTACTTGCCGATAACACGAATATTATGTTGCCAGAACTAATCACGGTACTACAATGTTTTATTATAATTTGTGATTTATGTAAAAAAAATTACACATGCCACGTTGATTGGTAGGAATAATGGTTTGATAAAATTATTTATAACATTTTCTAACCGATATTAAATAATATCTCTCACAAGGCACATTTACAATATTTACGTAACATTTTATTTTAACACTTCTTGAGAATATGTACACCTGATATCACTTTACAATTTTTCTAGTGCAATATCATTGGCATTCTTTTCTTTATAAATCCGGTGCTTAAAATTACACAAAACTCATTATTTTCCTAATATTCCACAGATAAGTGTCTCCCAAAACCGTTTTTTAGTTGCCGCCATTTTGAATTGTCTACTTGCATTAGTAAAGTTGGAAGGTGACCAACATTTTCACTTGCAAGTGGTCTTGTTTGTTAGTAGCTTGCTTGTCTGTTTACACGGTGCAAGCTGTGCGCGCAGCCAAAATAGTGGACTTGCATTAGTCAACTAATAACGTGTCAATGGGCCTTAAGTTCACCCAACAGGGATTCGAGACCCAACCTCTCTGCCATTGTAAGACCAGTATTCTGCTATAGTGAGGCACTAAAACATATAGTCCTCGATACTGGTTATTAATTGCTTTATTCGGAAACTTGTAGCCACTATTTTTTCCATTTTCCATTTTACATTAATATCCGTATATCAACTTTAATGAAGGAATAAGGACGTAAGGTGTTCTTTGACTTGTGACCAATTCCAACAAAGCATTGTAAGGTTCAAAAGCACTTTATTTCCCTACCTCTCCGTAGTACAGATTAGAGTAATATCATACAAGATTGTTAAGGTGTTAAATTCGTACCTTACTATTTTCTGCACCCCTCTAAGAGTCACAACTAAGATAATTCAACTTAACCGAGATTCAAACCAGCAACTGACATGGTTGATCATATAAATTTAGAGTTCTAGACACCACGTGCCACCTAGAGTAGACTAATATTACTGAATCTATAATCTACTTAGGGCCAGTTTCAAAGTCAGATTTAGTACGCCTCAAGTGCGGCGCTATACTAAATACAAGACGTCACCTACCTGAAATTTAATGGAATGTGCCAGTTTCATATGCGAAACTGGCCCATTCCATTTTGGTCTAGGTAGGTGTCGTCCTGTATTTAGGGCCAGTTTCATAGTCAGACTTAGTGAGCCTAAATGCGAGTTGATACTAAATACAGGACGACACCTTACCTAGACCAAAATGGAATGTGCCAATTTCGCATATGAAACTGGCCCATTCCATTCAATTTCAGGTAGGTGACGTCTTGTATTTGTATAGCGCCGCACTTGAGGCGTACTAAATCTGACTATGAAACTGGCCTTTAGTATCGACTCGCACTTTAGGCGTACTAAATCTGACTATGAAACTGGCCCTTAGTCCTTGGTCTCTTATTGTATAGTTTTATTACCTGTTTTATCACACTTGATAATCTCTGGATCACATCTAAAGCTGGACATTTTTTTTCCAAATGCCACTAAGTTGTTAAAAAAATTCAATTAATGAATAATAAGAGTAGTACACTACTACATTAATATAATAATTAGATTTGATTAGTATTGTTCAGTACTCAATACTTTATGAATGGCGAACTGTGCATACATTCATAAAAAATATATAATAGAGAATAATGCCTCAATCCTCAGAGGATCGAATCAGCTTAAAGTTTGAGTTCGAGAACAGTAACTTATTAAATAATATGATGCAAAAACTATTTTACAGTCAATTAAACATGCATCATTGCTATGACCAAACATGCATATGTTATCAAAACCTTTGATTTATATCAAGCAAATTAATTAAAATTACTCTGCCTGGAAACTCGAAAAGATTCAATGAAACCAAACATAATATTTATACCGTAAGGACGGAAATCTCACCAGTGATAAAACATGGGGAACATACTTTAAACTGCACTTGTTTTGTTGTGATGTAATAAATATCCAATTATCTTTAATACATTTTAACAACTTACGCAATCGTATCCAAACCATTCTGATGGAAGAGTCCACATACGAGTAGTGGTATGGAAGGAAACACACGTTATTAATCTCAACCACGCAGAATGGGAGATTTATATCCTCAGGAGAGGATTAATGAAGGAATGGGCTCCCAGTTGTTACAGACATTCATCATTGGTATGTATCAACATTCGTTCTACACGCTGAAAGATTTACCCCGTTAATTACTACTGGCTTGAAAGTTATTAATATTAATTCTGTCTAATACTTTCTTGATAATTTCAGATGACTAATTAGTTTAAGGAAGAAGAACTTCAGAATAGTTATAATAGTTTATTGTTACATTTTTATTTTATTGTTAATAACTATTGTTATCATAATAAATTAATCAAGTTTGCATAAGCCTTAGAAGGTGTTAGATTCTAATCTTTGTTAAAGTTTAAACTATCATATAGGTTTTGTTATTTATTTATTGTACAATTTATAATAATTAAATAATAAGATATATTTTTAATTTGGACAAATATTATAACCTAACAATTTTTTAAAGTCTAAGCAAACTTGATTACTTTATTCTGATAACAATCTTTTACAACAATATTTAATTATTTTGAACCTCTTCTTTCTTAAAATGATTTATTATTTAAAATTAACAAGAACGTATTAAATTCAATTAATATTAGTAATTTTCAAGATAGTAGAAATGAACGAGAAAAATATATTCCGGTAGAGCTTATAGCATATAGGACGATTGTAATACATACCAATAAAGGACAGGCTGTAATCCAAGCTGATGTTTAATAGAATATAAGATTAATTATAGCCTAGAAGTATCTGAATATCTGAAAGAAAACACCATTTTTAAGAGCTAACACGAAGATGCAATTTTTCATGCAAGCTAAATCATGCAAATATGGAAGTCAACATTTTAAAAATACTTATTAATGCAAAAACTATTATTATCATTACTGCTAAGGAATAAATCATCATAAAGGTTTCATTAATAGTTTAAAATTGTATAAAATCCTTGCCAAATAAAATATACAATTAATCAAACCATGCAAAAACTGTATGATAAAATTTGACTTTATATATACTTAATAAATGTTTGGTTAGAGTATTTCTGAGGGAGTGGATCAAAGGAAAAAAGTCCTTTTCAACTATCTAATTTATTAAATTACTATTGTGTGAGAGAAACTCTATATAATGCGATGTCATCTTCACAATAAATAGTAGGACACAATCCTACAATTTTCTCATGTAGAATATTATAGATTAGAACAACAATAACTAATCATTTAAAATAACTTTTCATTAAAATACTCCTAGGTAGGTTTACACCGAAAATAAAACATACATATCATCTTGAGAATCATAATATACACTACTTACATATGAATTCAATAAAAATTGTCTAAACATAGAAAATATCAAAATTTTAAAACATTTTATTTACTAAATTACTCTCAAAATATGTATATTTGTAAAAATAAAAATAAATCTTACTAATAATGTAAAACAGATACACAATTTGAAATAAATCTTAAAGCTCATTTAAAAAAATCCAATTCTCTGAAATAATTTAGAACTTAGCTTCCGGTACCGTAAAATTTATTTATTTTCTTAGAAATCTACATGAATTAATATTCATTATGTAAAATATTCTCCAGAAACCTAATTTAGGTACAATTATTAAAACTAATTTAAATAATAATAGTTGTAAATACAGTAATTAATAAATTATACTTAATTTTAGGGTTTATGTAGAAATAAAATTAAATATTTTTATAAATGACAATATAACATATAAATATCCAGTTTAACAAAACCCATCTATCTAGTTGGCCCACAGCCATACAATGGAGCTACGCAGGCTCGTTCACTGCTAAGGGTAGTTATTTATTACTCATTGATTAATAGTAAAGTCTATAATGAACGTTTGAGATCATCAGCTAGTTTTGGGATAAGATCAAACTATTGGTCAGCATTAAAACCCAACAATGTGTCCATGAGGCTTAGGTTAAAAATAGTTGTCACATGACTTGGTTACAGGATAGGCTTGGATAGCTTTGTAGTATAGTATTGGTGCATCAAGAAGAATGTTTCTAGTTCAATTAGCATATTCATCTATAGTTAACAAAATATTAATAAATAACCATAATTGTTATGAGAGGAATTCTTTATTTCAACAAATTTTATATTTTGAAAAAAATATTCTTAAGTCCTATTCATAATAATGATTTTATATTAAAAAACAACCAAGTAAAACTGTGTTTGCGTAAATGATTCTTACAGATGTTTTCAACGTAAACTGGTCGTTTATACTTTTGAGATAAATAATAAAATAAAGCATCATTTCAATAAACATATAAACTGTTTGATATTTGATTGATACTATTATAATATTATCTACTACCACGTCTATAGCTATAGGTAGATCCGTACTATAAAGCACATTAGAATGACAACAGGTCTTAGATGTAAAGATACTAACATGCAGGGAGTAAACTGATGCCATTCGAATGTGCTTTATACTCTAGTTTGTAAAAATAAACTTCATATTTACAATAAGTTGGATAGAGAGTTCACCAAATAAACATTATTATGAAGAATAAACAAATTATATTCAATATTTAATTGTTATCATAGAAAGCCGATGTATATTTTTATGAATGAACATAAACTTTTAATAATTTCATCCGAGCTTTGTAGAAATCCGAATAATTCATTTTCTGACTTTTCATTAACCTTGTATAAGCTATAACTTATTTTGTATTTATAATAGTTGTAGATTTTTAAGAAACCTGTATTTTCGTTTAACTTATTAACATTAGTTATTTTATTCTTGATGTTTAAAGTGAGTCAGCCATCTGTATCAGTTGAAAAGCGAGAAAAAAGTAAAAAATCGTTATTTACCATTTATTCACCTCATCAGCGTTAGGCCTACTAGTAGATATTTTATTAATGGGTTAAAGTTTTATAGATATCAGTAAGCGCTTTGAAAGGGATGGAAATCCCAAAACATTTGTACTTGCTGATGTTAACTATAAAACTAATGATATCTCGATAATGTAAATACATTTATTCTTTAATACCATATTTCTTTCTACTTGGTACATCCATAATATGGTTATATTTGATTGAAACACACTTGTATTATTATGAACGTATTTAATAATCATCCTTTATATGACTATTATTGTGACTTTAATCCTGAGTTGTGCGTTAATCAAACCATCTTTTTCACGCAAAGTGTATTCAGCAGAGACTATCACCAGGTTCTAGTATAATACATAATTAGAACATCTGATTTAGTCACGTGAGTAAGTATAAGGACGGTTGTAGTGTATTGAGTTGGCCTGCCTGTAAGTAGTGGAATGCTTTATGTTTCTCTTTGAATACAAGATGAAGGATCTATTGCCGGAATGCTGTTGACCACTGGTACAGAGCTAGGGAATATCAATATAGGGCGGTGATGTATAGCTGACCAGTTGCTCCTCCCTGTATTAACACCTGTTGAGTTAATAGAGAGAGATGCAAAGGAACACGACAAATAACTCCTACTCGGGTGAGGGGTGACATCTTGGGAGTGCAAACCAAGGTGAAAAGATTGAAGGGATAACTAATTATAGCAACAAGGGGGCAAGAAGGGACAAATATAAATACTTTAGGCTTTAAGGCTGATGTCAAGGTCTCATCATGGATACTAATTAACATAAACTAGGGGAGTGACTAAGATGGAAGGACGATCACTCGCTAATAATATGCCAATAGGTATCAGAATTACACACAACTATATACCCAAAGTTGGTTTTAGTTGTTCTGCTCGATAGCATGTATACTAAGTACAAGTAAGCTAAATTATTACTAGAACTACAAGGCATAATTTGGCTATGGCATAATACCTACGAAACTATAATTAGCTCTCATCATTTAAGATCTACATATATTTGTTAAATAAGTTAATATTAAATTTTCTAAATTTGTTTAATTTAATAATATGCTTTACATATTTAGGCAAAGTTTTAAGGAGAGCCTTAATTGAGAGGATGCGTGAAAAAAACTGCGGACAAGGTTTGGGGTGTGCAATGTGGTTTCATGTCAGATGAAGATTGAATAGAACAGATATTTGCATTGTAACAAGTAATTGGTAAATATATGGCAGTAAGGAAGAAGGTGTATTGTGAATTTGTTGATCTGGAGAAAGCGTACAGCCGGGTGAGTAATAATATTCTATGGGATGTTCTGAGAGAGAATGGTGTAGATGAATGGTTAGTAAATAATTATGTCGGTGTATGATGGAAGAAAAGCGTGCGTTAGGGTGGATCGAGCTTTGAGTGAATGGTTTGACATTGAACAGGATGTTAGACAAGGTTGTGTTATGTCTCCATGGTTGTTTAATGTATTCATGGATAAGTGTATGAGGGATGATTGTGAAGACGTGGTTGGTGTACAAATGGAAAATATGAATGTGAGAGTGCTACTATATGCAGAAGATGTCGTATTAATGGTTGAGAGTGAAATAACTTGTGGAATGTATTAAATCGTTTGTATGGGGTGACAGGAATAATTAATCTTCCAATACGCGTCTCCAAAATTAAGATGATAGTTTATGATAAGAATGGACTAGTAAATTATTGTCAGTTCAATATAAATGGAAAACTCATAAAAAATGAATGATTTTTTATGTATTTTGCATGATGTCATGTAAAAATAGAAGGATAGGTGGTTAAATCGACTTCTTTATCGATTCCAAAAAAATTGGCTGTACACAGCTTTTAATTAGTGTCACATCTTTTGATTCAACTTTACTCAGAGTGGAATCAAAAGTTTTATTTGTGATAAGTTTTTTTATGTGTCTGCAAACAAATATTCCTTCGTTTATCTTTACCTTCACTCAAGCGAGGTAATTTCGGCTACAGATATAAACCAAATAGAGGAACATTCTTTTTCATGACTTTTACAAAACTCTTTACTAAATAAAGTTTAATATGATGATGTGGTAAGATTACTTACACAGCATCAACTATTGGATGGTGAACAAATAAATTCATACGGATCAGTTTTTGAAGTTTTTTCCAGTGTTTCAATGAGTTGTCCTTAACTTGTATATACCATCCTAACTGTATGACTAACAAGACTGCCATAAATTTAAGTTACCAAATATGTTCCAACATTACATGTAACGTTAATTTGTTCAGTAGATTTTTCATGTCTTTATAGGTTCTACTTCCTGTGCACCACGCATGAAATTGGTATGGGTTGTTGTCGGAAAAAAAACTTTTAGACTATGCTTCGATAAACCAATAAAAAGTAATAACTTAATAGTTATTTTGATTTTGTCCAACTGTAGCCATGATCTTTTCAATATCTCTGCAATAAATAAAACAACCACCTAAATTAAAATAATGATCAATAACTATTTGCCAATAATAATCATCATCTACTGTTTCCAGCCTGTGACCAGGTCAGTTTATTAAATTACTCCATCTTCCTCTATACTTTCACGGCTCTTCCTCTTTTAATTTCTTCCATTCTTTTCCACTAGCTTGCACCCTTTCTGTTATCTGCGCCTCTCATCTATTTCTTGGCCTCCTAGTGGTCTTTTTCTGCACACTTCATTTCTAAAATTTTCATTGGCATCCTCTCTTTTTCCATTCTCATTACATGCCCATACTATCTAGTCTTGTTTCCTCTACTACCTCATGTACTCCCTGTACCCTACTCTTTCTCGGATAACTTCATTCCTCTTTGTTTTCCTGTGACAGCTAACATGCTGCTCAAAAACTCATTTCCATTGTCCTCCACTTCCCAAGTCTCTCTCAAATTGATTGTCCATGTTTCTGCTGCATATGTGACAATAGGTATAAAGCACGCTTACAACTCTTATACACTTCAAGGGCACTTTTATTCTCCATAGCAGTCTTTTACATAGCTATAGAACAATCCTTCCTCTTATCCTCTTTCATTAAATCCTCTCTACTCCAACATTTCACCTCAATCAAGCTTCCAAGATATTTTACTTTCTGTAATTTTCTCAGTTCTACTCCATCCAGCCTTGTAGCTTTATTAGGCCTTACCATATTCCTTGTTATTACCATCCCTTCCCACTTTGCCATGCAAATTTAATTCCACGCTCTTTCACTTCCTCATTCTATTCCCCTAACTGTTCCTGTACCTCCTCTTCCTTCTCCCCCATTTCATCACGTCATTAGCAAACATCATGGCTTTCATTCTTTCCTTCCCGAGTTTTCCTGCTGCTTTATTCATCCCGATTTCCATTACCATTACAAATAGTATTGGTTGATGTTGTTATTGTTATTGTTTGGCCAATAACGAAAGATTGAATACCTTTACTATCCTGCAATCGTGACCTCTATAGTAGATATTGTATTCAGCTGGACTCTAGGATAATTTAAAGCTCCTTGCCAGGACACTGAGCTTCCTATGAGGATGATTCAATGCAGAAGGTTTAATGTCTGATTGCTGAAGTAATTTTTGTTATAGGGCTTGGCTCGCTATAATTGATGTAATCATTTTTCAGGTGCTTTGTTAACTTTCATGTATTGACTCTAATGCACTAGTCTTTTAGGAGAAAGCAGCTATAAATATTGTATTATGGTGCTGAGATTTAAGAAATTCCAGATATCTTAGTTAAGCTGAGGAAAAAGTCAATAAAAATAAAATTTTTGATCTCACCAAACCGTTTGAACCACATATACTATATTATTCATAAATATTTCAACCAAATACACTTCAAAGGCAACGTGTGGCCCAAAATTTATTCTGGGCACATATTTTTACCAAATAACGCTTAAATCTTATCTTAATTAATTGTGATAATCTCACAGCTAGATTTTAACACAACACATCCGTCAAAACCTTTAAATCATTTTTAAATTCAAGAGTATATTGAGGCTCAGCACTCATTCAACTATTGAGGTAGCACACTTAAGTGTTGAAAAGAAATAATCTGCTATAGTAAAGCATCTGCCATTTGGGATAAGTATATAAGCGATATGATTCCACTGATACTGTTCAATGGCAGACATATGCATTGTCTAAGCTGTGGACTAGGTGTAACAAGGGTGGTCTATGTTTTATGCCCATCTTCCCCTATGAGGGAACTAAGCTGCACGACAGTTTTGTGCAAAGGGAAAATGCCGCCAGCGATCAGCGGTAAGATGAGGGTATATTTCTTATGTAAAGGTGCCGGCTATGCTCCAAGAATACTGTCTTCACCTTGTTGATCACCCCCAGCCTCCCTTTGATCCAGACCTTGTTGACAGCTTGACCATTCCTCCTTCCTATCGAGCTCACCACTCCCAGCCTCCTGCCTTCCACCTGAGGTGAACATCGAACGTCCCGACCAAAGTGGACTACAAAGATGATGAAACTCAATCCAGGTATAATATATCCATCCATGCGAATTCCTACTGATGGCACTGAGTATTATATCCTACGCAATAGTCCTAAGGCGGCACAATACTTTAGTAGATAGGCCTTAGACAGTAAATGTTGTGATATTCCAATAAAAATTAATCATGTCAAATATATTTTGATAAAGTGAATAATATAGAATGAGCACAATAATATATCGACCCTAATTTTGAAATATTAGCTATGCACCCTCTCCTCATGTATTCCATATTCAACAACTCTGTGAGAACGTCGGTGTGACAAAATAAAATTGATCATAGTCTTGTGACGAGTAAAAATATAAGAATGAAATTATTAAAATAATAAACATTTTGATAAAGAATATATTGTACCTACCCTTTCCTAAGTATGAGACCCAATGAAGAAATTGAACTTTACAAACATCTGTTACATTAGCAAAGTGTAAATAAATCTATGTAACAAATGAATTACAACAAAGTATATAGTAATCCACCAGTTTAGTGAAAACAAAACAAAACAAAAAATGTGTGTAACAGCATAAATCTGATAGCACTATTGATGAACTTGCTCAAGCATGTTCCTATTTCTAGAATCTAATATAAAGAATTACAACAGTGGCCCCTCAAATAACAATCGAAAGAGGGGTCAATGGCTGGAATGCTTATAACATAGAACAAGACTCTGCGTTGGGTAGAAAACCCCTGAGCTACGTTGAGAAACAGACCCACACAGCATGAAATATTGGTCTTTTGCCTATAAATGCAATAATATAGAGTGCATTGTTACGGAAACCGTGAGAAAAGAGAAATATCTCTGTCCGCTAACGATCATAACAAAAAGTTTCAATTTCAAAGTGCTACATAAAAATATATATATCTATATATGTTTGCTTATAGCCCATAAACTATCGGTGTTATTAAATTTATATCAATTAAAAGCTTTTATTTATAATAGTAGTACAACTCTACAATGATAAGTTTTTTTGTATTTAAAAGAATTGTGTAGCTGCGGTTAAATTCCTTATAGATTGTACAATGTACAGACTTGTTTAATAATAATGCAGATTTTTTCCAAAGCTGGCAAGGAATGTTAATTAAGGAGAACCAGATGACCATTAGGGTAAAAAAATCTACATTCAGGTTTTAAGTAAATATTATTTTATAGACCTTTAAGAATAATTTAGGACAAAGTCCAAGCAATTCTATCAAGTATAACCTATTTTGAGGGCATTTATGGTGTTAAGGTGGGATGGAAGAGGACACGAGGAAAAGCCAGTGTTTTTGCAGTTTTTATGGCAAAACATATTTTTGGCTAAAATAAATCAAATATATCTCCAGTAGAAATAGAGAATTTTCTTTACATGTTTCAGTCAATAGTTTCTGAATATACATCATGAGCATAGTGGTATTAGATGAGAAACTTTTTAAATTAAAAAAAAAGTTATCATTCAGCTCCAGAACACCCTTGACAGATATTTTGAGGCCATCATTTGAAGAAAATTAAATTAAGTGTTTGTACTGGAGCAATATTTTATTTATTTTGGCTAAAACAAGTTTTTCCATAAAAACTGCAAAAGCACTGGTTTTTTCTTGCATCCCCTTCTATCCCACCTGAAGTGCATATAACATTTTTATGGACTTTTTTGACAGAGTTCATTGCTAAATGGAAATAGGCTGCGAAAAGTGTATACGGTATAATGTAAATGGCTAGCCCTCCTGCTTCTAAATATTGAAATGAACTTCTTTATAGTGCCACTAAGGAAGTGTGTGCAGAGCCTATGAGTCAAACAGCAGAAGAGACTGCTAAGGCATCTGATGGGTCTTTGCAAAGGCAAGGCCATGCCTATCTAAATGCCGTGGCAACCATCATAAGTTTAAATACCGTAAAAACTCTTGATGTAAGGGTACTTACAATATTTTGTAGGTACAAAATCATAACAAAGCGAACAAGACGTTGTTTGTGAAGTCACTGGGGTCATTGGTTGTATCGATGTACAAGTATTGGTTGATATATTTCAGGCTTCTCAAGCTCTGTACTACATCTGCTATAAATATTAACTAAGGGATGACGATAGTTCTTCCTTTCCAACTGTTTCGGGAGTGCAAATATACGGCCCAGATTTTTCTATGGAGAAATTAGAGTGGTTGTGGGCCATGTGCATAAACGTAAGGGCACGTGCATAAGAAAATTTAAAAGAAAAAAGCAGGGACACAATTTTCAGACGGTTAAACTATCACAGGTCATGAACGCCTAACAAATCCATCTATAAATGAAATAAATAACTATTATTTACTTACTATTCTGAGAAATGTTTCTAGTTTAGAGGAGATAAAAAAAAGGTTGCATAGGCAGAATACTTCGCCCTTTCCTCCGCCAATGAATCACCCGCACATAATGTGCTTAAGGTGCGTATTTGGTGTAAGTGCCGTAAGTCTTTGGCTAATAATGAACTTTATAATCATAGCAAGTACACACACACTCCAAGCATGGTCATGGAGGAGATAAAGCCGATTTTAAGAGATTTAGCTAGCCCAGAACTCCTTAGAAAATGTTTATATGGCGGGCGCCAAATCCCAATGGATCATCAAATAGTATAATTTGATCGCAGACTCTAAACTCAACGTTTGTGATGGAATACTACCCAGAGTTTGGATTACATGAAGCTGTAGCTAGTTTTAGTAAAGGAAACAAAGTCAAATATGAATTTTTAAAAAACAAGCATTTTTTCTGAGATAAACTGTGTCAAAATCATGAAAAAATGGATGAACTAAGAACAAAGAAAACGGAACAAGCAAACCAATATATTGGAAAAAAGTTTAGCTGGAAGACCAGCCTCTCTTTAAATAAAAAATAGACCTGCGAGGTATTCAACTTCTTCAAAAATAAAGTATAGACAACCTTTTGAGAGGAAAAATGAGATATCTATACAAGTGTACACTGCTAAGTTTGAAGATAGTGAGACCTATATCGATACCGTATCAAATTGTGCTGATGGAAATTAAAATGATTATTATGCCATTTCGCGTTCGTTCAGACATGATACGGTTTATAGCAGGGATATTTATAATTTCAGTGTGATAAAGAGCTTATCTAGTTTATTAAGCTCATAAATTCAACGCTTGAGAAATGCAAATATTTCAGCTAACGATATATATTTATTGACTGAGATCAAGCTTGAGAAACATAAGCAAAGCTGTATCAATCTCTCAGCCATCCTGAGAACATTTCCAAAAAAAGCTATGATCAGACTCTCTCGTTTAGACAGAATAGGCAGCAGGAACAAACATGCTTCATTTTGTATGTAGATATTGAAATTATCCTCATCCTCATTGAAACTTATAACCCTGGCAGAAAAATTCCTATACATAGAGTATTCAGAGACATATTAACTATTCAACAGGTGTTTGTTTACTAGGTGATTGCGTTGATCATCTTTTGGAATATAAGTATTTTACAGTCAGAGATTATATCGACCGATAAATTAGTAGAATAGCTTGTATATATAGCTAAACGTGATTTTGAGATGTAGAGCAAGGTTGAACCGATGCACCCCTAACCTCTGTCCAAGAAGAAGATTTCAACATTACGAGGCATTTTCATATATATAAGAAAATTAAGAGGGACCAGATGACCCTGTTAAATATGGTTCACATACTACCAGAATATACTATGGGAATAACCATATAGGTTGTAATTTAAATTATAAAAACCTTACAACTTAACTATAAGTAATCAATGAAAGTAATAACTATTTTGATAAGCTACCTAAGTCAAACGTTGAGAGACAGACGCTTTCACGCTATCAATAATCCTCTGCGCATGTAATGGGCATAGCTACGCTCAAGGACACATCCATGATGGGTTAAAGGAACCTAGTAAGAGGTATCTGTTCCCCAGAGAATGGATGGTGAACCTGGCACGGCAGTAAGTTTACTTATGAAATGTTACTTATATAATATGTTAGTCCAAGCTTGGCCATTCTTTAATGTACCTCAATACTGACATTAAATTACTCGCTGATGTCTTCAAAAACGTATAAAGACCTATTGGCTTACCCTGGATGTTCAATTACTGCACCTCGCTTGTCCTACCATGCTTTTTTTAGAGTAGCTAAGGTAAGGCATAGAACATAACGACAATAAATTGACATACATCATCTCAGAGATCGCTTTTATTCGATACTAAGGGGATAAACTGTAATAATTGCAAATCACCAGGGCTCGATGGGGTCGTCACACAAAAATTTGTTACATGACCTCAATTTAACAGTCAAAACCTGAATCCTTATTGGTTTATATCGATGTGAATAGACTCCAATCATTTGCCAGATTGTAGTATTGGCCCTATGGAAGGTTTAGATATCTTGACGAGTAGGAGATAGAGTGATTAGGATTTATGATGGTAGTGCAGACTCAGACTCAGACTTTAAAAGTACAAGCAAGAACGGACTAAAAGAGATATAGAATATATGTCACCATCAGGAGGATCGAATAATAAAGCTTTAAAATTATTAGAATCCTTAAACCCTCAGTTGGAGTAGCTGTAAGAGTCTGTTGTCAGCTACATTCTGTTTGTGCAGACTTTTACCATATATTAGTCAGAGTAATGGATAAAGATCAGTATAACAATTCTTGTGAATTAGTTTTATGCAATATTGGAGAACCAATACTAGTCTTCCAATGCTGAATTTAAACTTTATGTGAACGTTATGAATGGTGAAAATTTCTTCAACATCTACTTGAATTCTAAACTTACCAAAAAGGTTTCAAGACATTTTAAACTGACTTTGACGTGTGGAACTGTCTATAGGATCAATACATCGGGGGTTATTTCAGCAGTAATAATTAATTTGGAGAATGTTATTTTCCTATTGAACTTTGGTCCTGACAAAATTGGCTTTCAATGTATCAGAAGGTATTGAAATATATTGGAAGACGGAGAAGCGTTCAAAAAATCACTTACGCTGCCTTACATATGTAAATGCCTAGTCACGCATTCCCTAAATGGGTAGCCAAGAAACTATCCAAATAGTAAAAAAAAAAGCTCCGTACTTCATCCTTTCTCACAGCTTTCTCCACACTTACCTACTCTTGCATAGTCCCTTTGCTTCAACAAAATTCATACACCAAGCTATACATGCATTTTTGCTTTTAAACCCCTTAAAGTTTCTCTTTTTCACACATTTGTCTACAAAATGTAATCACGTCTTACAAAGCCTCACCCTTCCTTTGGATCCACTATTCTATCTTCATATATTTTCTCGTCACTCTATCCACACTCATCCTCTCAACATGCCCAAACCAACGTAACACGCTTCTTTCACATTGACCTATTAAATTTCCCTTTCAAACCACACTCCTTCAGCAGCCAATCATTACTGACTCCGTTCATACGAGTTTTTCCACATACATTTCTTATATATCTCATTCCAACCTCATTCACCTTGTTCTTGTGTTTCTTCTGACAAACTCAAGATTCCATACATAAAACATGTTGGCTATCAACACACTTTTATATACCACCATCATTTCTCCTATAATGTAGGCTAAAACCTTCTCATCGTATCGCACAGAGACGTCCAACTTTAAGTTAGTTGAGGTCCTCATTTTATATTTTTAGATAATGTTTGGGCTGCACACGTAGAAATTAGGCCTATACAGTATTAACAATTTTTTTGATACTCCTAAACAGAAAATATCCTGACTTCTGGATGACATTTTTTTTAAATTTATTGCACAGCGGACCCCCAGTTAGTCAGAACTGGTGTCGGACATTCATAGTCCACACCATGTCGACGAAGGTTGCTGAAGATATAATAAAAGCAAAAGAAATTATCAAACGGATGAATAAATAGTTACGTAGTGCAGAATGTGATTTTAAGACTGTGGAAAATTAAACCCTTAAACATACATTATACTGCTAAATATAATGGTGAAGATGATCGCTGCAAAATTTGAACATGTAAATATACCGGATGCATGATCTGAGTACTTCAAGGGATTGAGATTGAGGAGTGAATCCTCAGCCCTAAGATTATTTAACAAATATATGTTAGCTACTTAACCTAAGACGCCACGTGCTCATTCAGATATAACTTATGGCACACGCTATAATTATTGTTGCACGGCCACGATAGGAGATAATATATCTTGTTTGATGAGGGTAACGGAACTGTGCTTTCAAATAGGATCATGGTTTCTTAAACTCGAGGACTTTTGTAATTACTCTTCAGAAATGAGCTTTCATACTACACAATCTAAAAGTTTATGCTTGGGGAGACGAACGCTCATCGGTATATGAACGTGCCTTACGCTCGTTTCAAGTCGTGTGCTAGGTCTAAGTTTAGAGTGTCCCTTATTTCTAAACTTTTAAATTTTTAAACGCGTGCCCGTTAGAATTGTTCCTAGGGACATACAAATTTCTTGAGGTAGATTTCTCTGTGATCAAAGCCTATTAACCCATGATGACTTGACCTTGAATGTCGCCAGGAACATTTATCTCCTCCCACTTGAAGAGCTGGGTCTAGACCATGAGTTTGTTGTATCTAGTGATGTTGGACAGACTTAATTCCTTCTGTTGTGTTCTCAATATGTCGCACAATTTGCTAATTGTGAGAAAGAGGTGTTTTAGTGGGGAAGATAAACCACCAGATATCCGGCTATAAATCACCATCAAGTCATCAAGTGTTGGCTGTTGTTTTATAACAGACGAGAAGATAAACTTACCGTTAGGGAAAGTGCAAACCTAGTTGTTAGAGAATGTACAATATTTTGGGAAAAGCCAGAATACCGACAAGATACCTTCCAAATTGTACAACAAATCATATTGACCTAGATTCTTAATGGAATAAGTTTAAAAAAAATTTGAACAATTTTAAGCGTCGTGAAGAAGAATTTGTAAACAATCTGGACAACCGCTTGGATATTGCCCATGCAAATTCTCTTTAAATGAATTAAATAGAAGACGATAAGATTTCTTTATTATGACAAAGGAAACCTGGATGAACTGACTCCCTTGCAGGTATACATAAACAATGTATAGAGAAAGAATAAAGGTCGAGACAAAGGAAAATCAGAGAAGAAAAGTTATTCACTTAGAAGAATGCAGCATCAACCTCACAGTTTCATAAGTCATGTCATCATCTGAAGAGTCCATTTCCAGTTTAGAAACAAACACTGCAACAAGTGATTGTAATTGTTTGCCCAAATCCTCTGATGATACTTCAAAGTAGAATATGACAATAAGTACTACCAATATTTGTTACAAACGGAGACAGTGAACAACTAATTTGTGTTCTGAAATTATTACTCAATTCTTCCGATAAGGAACAGCACAAGCAGTTTGGAATGCATTACAAGATTGGGTACTAGAAGATAAAGTGCAAATCATCTGTTGTGGTACAACTGCTTCGAACAAAGGACGCATCAAAAGTACCTGTGTGGTTATTGAGGAAAAATTAGACATAAAAATATTGTTTTTTACTTGCCGACATCACATCTACGAATTAGTTTTACTTAGTGTATTTGAAAGTAAAATACCTCAGGTAGTATTTAGTCTGCATATTCCTTTTTTTAAAACAATTGAGAGAAGATTGGAAAAATATAGATTCTAATGATTTTCAAAATGATCAAGAATTCCTAGAAAGCTGTTTTAATGACTCTGAAATACAGGTCATATTAGAGTTTCTTTAAAAGGAACTGCAGACATAAATATCACGAAGTGACTATCGTGAACTTATAGAATTATCTGTAATGTTTATGAAGGTTTTTTTTTATAAGAAACTGAGAATCCACCCTCTTGGTGTGATGCACCAAGTTCGGGGGATAGCAAAAGCAATTTACTTACTAAACATGTTTTTTCCAAGTTATCAACTTAAATTATGCCTTGAAGATCAGCATACCTTAAAACATTGATGTTTATTCACTGTAAAAGTGTATTTTGAACCATGGGCTAAGCGTCAATCAGCAGTATGTACCCCTAATCAAGAGTTGTACTTTTAAAGTCATTAAAAAAATGTAGAATGGTGGAACCAACAATTTCTAGATCAGCTTTGAAGAAATTTAGCCACCACTCGTAGTACTTATCAGATGGAGTGTCAATATTATCACTATTTAATGACGATGTTTATGCGGAAAAAAAAATTAAATGGTGAAAAATTTGAGTAATGTGGGTCAAAACACGAAAAGGAGATACCTTGTACCACCTGCCGTAATCAAAGTTAAATTGTTTCCTAAGTTCAAAAATTATATATATTTCATAATGCTATAAAGTTTTATGTTTTCTTATAATTCCTTTTTGTTTTGTTTTTTCAGAAAAAAAGGGTAACCTTGTATCAGAGAAAAGTAAAGATTTGTTCTCTCTTCTGCAAATAAATATCGATTTTCTAGAGGAATGCCCTCATACATGGGGAAAAAGTACGTAGTTTTTAAATACTAAACGACCAGTGTACTCTAAAAGCTGTGAATGACATGGCTGAACGAGCTGTTAAATTAATGCAGGACTTTAACGGACTATTGTCTGTAGACGAGCAGCAGAGACAGTATAAGTTGTGATGGCCAAAACATCGACGGCTTTACCCAGACTGCAAAGAAAATACCAACAATAATTTGTATTATTACAAAATGTATTTAAGTTTGTCTTATTTCATTATAATAAGATATTAAGTATTATATAATATGTAACTATTTATTTACGTTCATCTGACAATCTATAGCTCTCCTTAGTTTGAAGTATAAACTTAAAATTTCAATATTTCACGTCACCCAATTCAGCGTAAATTTGTTATTGGAGAAAGTGTGACCAGATGGAACATAACTAGGAGGTATGCGTTGAGTTAAACTCAAAAATGTATTTTTTGGCCAAATACCTTAATACACTTTAATACAGCATTAAACCCATTTTAAAATAGGTGAATTGAACTTGTGAGAGATAGCATGATCAAAACTGAGAGTGGTATAGGTATTGATTACACCTATTGCGACCACTCTAACGAGATGATTGATCAATTACCTGTCTTCTACGCCTTATCTCGTGCAGGCACATCACAATAAGAATAGGAAGTGAAGTTGTATCATTCTATAAAGTATATCTTACATTATATTTTCTCCCATTATCTTGAGTGTCAAGTAGGAAATGGCATGTGAATTACATTGTTAGTCAAGGCGTCGTTTTGCCAGAATACATGCCAGTGTACGAAGACCGAATGAACTTCTAAAAGCAGATTTATTCGAGATTATACCCTTCTCTAGATAGAAAAAAAGATAAAATCACCTTTTCACAGTCATCGAAGTCTATTATAAATGTGTTTGGGATGCACTCGTCAAGGCTAAGAGTGAAAATAACATTGCTGTGGCTATAGTGAACGTCCTTCGACCAGGACATCAAACTGTTCCCCATTTGTACATCATCTTCGGGCATCAAATTTCTACTATGTTGATTTCAAGACACTCATCAGAAGGAATAATATAAATCATTGCTCAACTTAAGATAATGTCAAGGCCATTGTCATAGAATGGTTCAATCAAGCGCTCTATAACAGGATCTGAACTAAATTTACTGCTAAAAAATAGTATCGATGGATCTAGATGATTGATTCGTTATTTGATGAGTATCATAGTAAATAACATTTAACTATTACTATACGACCTTTTGATGATATAATTGAGAGTATTCTTCAAAGATTTTACTGACAATATAAAACTGTAGATCCTACTCCAATAGGTTTAAACTTGGTTATATCATGCGTTTAATTAGCTTAAGGATGCTTACACCAAAGGTGTACAGCCAATTGGTCTACAGAACTGTTTAAGATACACAAGGTCATCAAAACGAATCCTAGAACTTTCTTGTTCAAAGATATGAAGGGTTAACCTATCCTTGGAGAATTCAACACTCAAGAGATGAGGAAAACCTCACCTACATTTTGTGGAGAAGATTCATAGATGAAAAGTAGATAAGGCTTACATCAAATGGTTAGTGTTTGACTCTTCTCACAATTACTCATATGTCAAATCTTGTTTAACCTCTTTTGAATATATCTATCTATAAAGTATCTTCATTTATTCCTTTATCTTATACTTCCACTGTTCAGGTGCAGCGAACATCGGAGAACGGTCAGAGTAATGTTATACTACATGGGTTGGAGAGAGGCGGCTGCAAAACAACGGGTTGTAGGTTACGAGAAGAACAAGGAGGAAAGATTGTATGAAGTCACAGTAGAGCTGAGGACAAAGTCGACAGGTGCTAGCAGGAGGAGGAGGAGGAGGACAAGAGAAGGGGGAGGATGGGAGGCATGGGTCATGGAGTGGGGAACGGGTTGCCTAAAGGGGAGGAGAATAAAGCTGTCAGCAAGGTCTGGATCAAAGGTAGGCACGGTGTGTTTATGGTAGAGACAGTATGGTCGGAGCGTAGCCCTGCAATTTTAAATAAGAAATATACCCTCAACGCAGCGGCATTTTTCCTCTATTGCAAAACTGGCGGGTAGCTTAGTTCCCTCACAAGGAGGATGGACACACAACGTTGGTACAACCTTGTTACATTTACTTCACACTCTTAGATAATGCATCTGTTCGCCATGGAGCAATACAGTGTAATTAATACTGACATATAATTGTTGAAGGTGGTCAGCTGAGTGTAAAATGGCAGGGATAGTGTTTTACACCTCTTTACAGTAAGTATCATGTCGTAATGTAAGTAATTATTATTAACGAACACTTTATTGAATCAGTTGAAAATATAGGTACTTGTATGAATATTTTTAGGAATGTATCATTTCACAAAATATAATGTAACTAGTTTTTATACAATATAATCAATATTTGAAGGCGTTAAAGTGAGTAGTCTTTGCCATTATTACTTATTCCACTAGATTTCTTTTATAACTTCTATTCAAGACAATTTCACTAAAATAACTTTCATCTGATTCACTATATATACTGTTGGTAATATTCCCTCTTTATTATCTCTGACTTACAGATAAAAATTATTATATTGTTACATATTTTAGTTATTTAATGTAATTCAATTAAATTAAATATTAATGCTAAGATCATTAACATAAAATTTATTGAAATAGACAGTTCTTAAAATCCAGTAATTAATAATAAAAAACTGTTTTTCTAAAAGGTTTAATAAACCTGTTGGTGGTATCAAAACTTTGTTTTTAAATTTTTTATCAGAAAGAAAACAAACATTGAAATCATGTTTCATATGTTAGGATTAATTTTGTATAGCAGTGTAATTATACATCAAATTTGTTTAAGTTTGGGTTTTTTTTCTTCAGAAATATGCTGTTTATTATTTCAATGTAGGTTTTTTGTAAATTTTTTTAACCCTTTAACCAAAATTTTCCATTCCTCCTCAAACTTTGAACGTTTTGTTTAATGGAGTTTAATTGTTTGTTGTTTGAAAATTCAATCACTTGACCACAAAATGGATTAGAAATGAAAGTGCTTATTTTTAAAATTATAATATAATTACATAAGATAGCTTATGATTAATTAAATTATTAATTTTGCAACAATATCAATTTTTCCGTCTATGAATATCAGGGAATGAAAAAAAGTTTTTTTAAAGATTATCGGTATTACAAATGTGCATAGACTTAGCTTAGTATTTTATCTAATTTAATAATAAAGCCTTATAAATACAAGCTATCGATTATGGTTGTTTCAAAATACTTTATGTCTTAAACATAAAACATTCAAGAAGGCTGTATCTGAGATTTGTTAGAAATTGTGTGTTGATGGCTTTTCTACCATATGTGTTTTCAGACTTCCAGGTCCTGAGAATATCAAGTCAAAACGTCAATAGTAATGCAATAATGTTAATAAATGTTAAAGTAATATAATATATAGTAATTCTTCCTCTAATTTAACAAGCTTATGTTTAGATTATTTTTAGAAAACTTCATAGTTGATAGGTAGATATAAATCATTTGCTTTATTTATTATTGACAAAATGAAGTATAAAATTGTAAATAAACGTTTAAAGCTATGTTGAAAATATGTTAATTATTTATGTTGAATATAAAAAATTGTAGTACCAAACTAAAACTAACGAAGGAACCTTTATAATATTCTATAGCTGTTACTTTACACTGGTCTCATTTAAATATAAAACACAAGAAATTAAATTAAAAATGAACGATAAATTCATTTTTAAATTCCTAGATATATTTTTTCTGCTATAATATATTATATGTTTGTATAGGTATTGAATAGTACATTCATATTTAAGTATATTTGTGAGTTCTATAACAATTAGAAAAAACTAAAAGCTTGGTATTTTGTTAACACAATACTACCTTCGATGCGCAAAAGCAACATTCAAACTCGCTTGGCAGTTCCTCTAGTTTGTCGAGTTTCTTGTCGTCTCTTTTACTGCTGTCCTAAAAACAGAGATTAAGAAAAGAAATTAAAACTATGTAAACAATAATGATAACATTTTAAAAAATCAACCTTTGTAAGTGGATACATTTTAAAAAAAATTGTTTACCAGTAGATGAAAAAATACCAAATATCTTCATACTGCTAAAACTATCAATATATATCTATATGTATAGGCCTATATCTTTAATTCAAATTGTACTTTTATTCTCATATAATATTCTTTAGATTTAAAAATGGCACCTGAAAACGAAAATCTAGCCCAGGCAGGTCTAGATGTCATTTTTCTATTTAAAGAATATGACATTTAGTCGCGGCTATAACCGTACTTAGCAACCATAAGAGTTTTGATAGTTATTCCATCATTATATAATTAAGTTGAACTCAAATTACGAACCCAATAAATCAATAGTAAAAAAAAATTATTTAAATGAAGGCCAAAATAGAGATTATAAATTTCAAAATTTAGTTAAAGTTATAAAAATAAATGTTACGGTGTACCGCACAGACTTTATCTTGCTTTTATCTTAAAATATACATTTACTAAGAACTCGTTAGAGTTTCCAGCGGGATCCAGCATAAATCTAGGAACTGCGGGATACCACAACAGCCTGCGGATCCGCAAGCATCAAATCGCGCAAATTAATTCAAATTTGCCGCCTTAAATTCACTTCGCAGCGCGTTGCGCGACGTGAGTTGACGCGACGTTACCATTCAGTCGTTTGTTTTGCATTTTGCTTTGCACGCACACACATACATAGCCCGCTCCGTGCCGGCCGCCGCGCCAGCCAGTTATCATTTGACTCGGCACTCTTCAACAAACGTTTGATTTTGTTTTGAAGTCGATCCGCAACACAAAGTAAGTATAATACTTGTTTACTTGTCCTCGAATTACTGTTTTTACTCTTATTTCGAGTGAATTTTATTGTGTTATAGTATTTTTTTTAAATAACGATTCTTTAATAAGTAGATAGATAGATAAATCACGCTAACTGATTCGAGTATGATTTATTTTTTTATTGAGTCGAAAACGCCCAATCCTACATTCGTAATGCCGAAAAAGAATAAGTTACGGCAAGAAATGAAAAACAATTTATGCCGAGTCATTAAAGATGACGCTAAAAATGTACAACTTGTAGATGATGTAGATGCAGATAATAGTCAACAGTCTCTGGAAAATAATTTAACTTTACAAGAGGAATTAGAAATGCAGCTAAAGCAAGACAATGAAGATTACACTAAACAGGCAGGAACTAGAACAGAGAAGGACTACGAAAAAATATTAAAAAAAGAAATGGCAGCATTTGAAACTGATGGAGTGAAAGGGAAGTATTTGACTTTGATGCACGACTATTTATTAATTATCAAACCAACAAGTGTGGAGGCAGAAAGAGCCTTTTCGGCCGCTGGCTACATATGTAGTTCTATAAGAAGTAGATTGGGAGATAACTCTATTGATGCTATTTGTTTTTAAGATCATATTTCCAAACAGAGAAGTGACTTATTATTTGATATTTATAAATTTGTTACATTTTTTTATTTATTCTTTACTTTAGTAAGAAAAATTAATACAATTAGTAAACTTAACCTAATTCATATGAAACTCTAAATCTATGAATAAAGAAGACCGATTATAATTACCTCATATAAAGATTAGAAGTAATATTTTTAGTTAACTAGAGTACAAAGACTACAAAATTACCAAATATTGATACTTGGTATTGTTTTTGAACTTTTTATTAATAAATAAGTAGTCAAACAATAAAATAATTAGTCAATTATGTGCAGTAAGATATTGTTGATTTTTGTAATTTTTAATAAACATTTGACTATACCATAACAAAGAATATTTATTTCAAATAAAAAAGAACTATAACCTTTGCGGGATCCCGCGGGATTGAAGCCTATCCAGCAAAAATCCCACTGGATTGAAAACAGTGCTGGATTGCAATCCCAACAGTGTTACTTACTTACTCTGTGGCATTAAAAACTAGGAAAAATGTTACAGAGAAATTGAGAAAAGAGAAATATTTTTGTCCACCAAAGAGAATCAAATTCATTTTCAAAGACCTAAATAAAAAGTATATATATATATATAAATAAATATATATATATATATATAAATATATTTCAAATAAAAGATTTTTATCTTTAACAGAACTACAATTTTACAAAGATAAGCTATTTAGTATCTGAAATAGTTGCATAGAAACGAACAAAATAGGAAAGTTTCCCCTATGTAAGGTACCCTAAAATAATTTTCACGAGAACATTGAGAATTGCCACCTTGTTTGTATTGATAAATGGTTTCTAGAAAAGATATAAAATTGAATCAAATCGTTATAGCGAGTTTCAAGTAAATCGATCTTTTTATCCTCCAGTAAACTACCCTTAAATTTTGGTTTAGAAATCTAAGTCCAAAAATTCTTCTGGAGGACCTTATGGGAACCCAAGATACCGAGTTTCAGCCCAATAAGTAAAATAGTTTCGGTTCTAGCACTAAGTACAGACAGACAAACGGCATTGCGAGAACAACTTTTTTAATTTGATGTGGCCATGAAACGTCAACATTTATCAAAATACCGAGTTCGATCTTTTAGAGGATCACAATACTTTCTCTCCGAAGTGTTGAAAGAAAATAAGGATGAACGAGGGAAAATAACTAATAGACTAACCAGGGAATATATTATGTAACCAAAACCACGCAAAAATAAAATAATTATCTTATTTTTTCAAGGATGTACGCAATCAGGGAACCACCTTAAGTCGTTAATTTCCACGGGAAAACTAGAAATTAAAAAGAACGTGCTACCAAGGCAGCCTTTACACTCAACCCACCAATATACTTTTAAGGTGGTTCTGAATTAAATAAAACTAACATAAAACAATGACAAGATAGTAATAAAAAAACAAATAGGGATTATTAAAAAAACCTCACAAATAAAATAACAACTTGTATTTTTTGAAGGGAGGGCTTGAATCAAGATTTATTAAGGATACCATCAACAGAATAATTACATTTCGCCTTTTTTGTGCATGGTTCACATTCGAAGGATGAAGCACCACTACCATATTTTGCCTCATTAACTTTAAGACAGTCTAGATGAAATTTCGAGGCACAAGAGGACCCTAATACTGGATAAATCTTTGTCGCCCAAAAATCACTCGGGTGCATTTTTCACAAAGTGCTCTCTGCCTGGAATATTATAAGTTAAAGCTTACCGGGCCGAGCAGCGGCCAACTCACTCTGCACGACACTTAGCACAGGGATCCAACTCACTTTGTACGACACTTAGCACAGGGAGCCAACTCACTCTGTATGACACTTAGCACAGGGAGCCAACTCACTTTACACGACACTTAGCACATGGATCCAACTCACTCTGCACGACACTTAGCACAGGGAGTCAACTCACTCTGTACGACACTTAGCACAGGGAGCCAACTCACTCTGCACGACACTTAGCACAGGGAGCCAACTCACTTTGCACGACACTTAGCACAGGGAGCCAACTCACTCTGTATGACACTTAGCACAGGGAGCCAACTCACTTTACACGACACTTAGCACATGGATCCAACTCACTCTGCACGACACTTATCAAAGGGAGCCATCTCACTTTGCATGACACTTAGCACAGGGAGTCAACTCACTCTGTACGACACTTAGCACGGGGAGCCAACTCAATTTGCACGACACTTAGCACAGGAAACCAACTCACTCTGTACGACACTTAGCACAGGGAGTCAACTCACTCTGCACGACACTTAGCACAGGGAGCCAACTCACTTTGCACGACACTTAGCACAGGGAGCCAACTCACTCTGTATGACACTTAGCACAGGGAGCCAACTCACTTTACACGACACTTAGCACATGGATCCAACTCACTCTGCACGACACTTATCAAAGGGAGCCATCTCACTTTGCATGACACTTAGCACAGGGATTCAAATCACTCTGTACGACACTTATCACAGGGAGCTAACTCACTTTGTACGACACTTAGCACAGTGATTCAAATCACTCTGTACGACACTTAGCACAGGGAGACAACTCACTCTGCACGACACTTAGCACAGGGAGCCAACTCACTTTACACGACACTTAGCACATGGATCCAACTCACTCTGCACGACACTTATCAAAGGAATCCATCTCACTTTGCATGACACTTAGCACAGGAAACCAACTCACTCTGCACGACACTTAGCACAGGGAGCCAACTCACTCTGCACGACACTTAGCACAGGAAACCAACTCACTCTGCTCGACACTTAGCACAGGGAGTCAACTCACTCTGTACGACACTTAGCACAGGGAGCCAACTCACTCTGTACGACACTTAGCACAGGGATCCAACTCACTCTGCACGACACTTAGCACAGGAAACCAACTCACTTTGTACGACACTTAGCACAGGAAACCAACTCACTTTGTTCGACACTTAGCACAGGGAGCCAACTCACTCTGCGCGACACTTAGCACAAGAAACCATCTCACTTTGCATGACACTTAGCACAGGGATTCAAATCACTCTGCACGACACTTAGCACAGGAAGCCAACTCACTCTGCTCGACACTTAGCACAGGGATTCAAATCACTCTGTACGACACTTATCACAGGAAACCAACTCACTCTGTACGACACTTAGCACAGGGAGTCAACTCACTTTGCACGACACTTAGCACAGGGAGCCAACTCACTCTGCACGACACTTAGCACAGGGAGCCAACTCACTCTGCACGACACTTAGCACAGGAAACCAACTCACTTTGTACGACACTTAGCACAGGGAGCCAACTCACTCTGCACGACACTTAGCACAGGAAACCAACTCACTCTGCACGACACTTAGCACAGGAAACCAACTCACTCTGCACGACACTTAGCACATGGAGCCAACTCACTCTGCACGACACTTAGCACAGGAAACCAACTCACTCTGTACGACACTTAGCACAGGGAGTCAACTCACTCTGCACGACACTTAGCACAGGAAGCCAACTCACTCTGCACGACACTTAGCACATGGAGCCAACTCACTCTGCACGACACTTAGCACAGGAAACCAACTCACTCTGTACGACACTTAGCACAGGAAACCAACTCACTCTGTACGACACTTAGCACAGGAAACCAACTCACTCTGTACGACACTTAGCACAGGAAACCAACTCACTCTGTACGACACTTAGCACAGGGAGTCAACTCACTCTGTACGACACTTAGCACAGGGAGTCAACTCACTCTGCACGACACTTAGCACAGGAAACCAACTCACTCTGCACGACACTTAGCACAGGAAACCAACTCACTCTGTACGACACTTAGCACGGGAGTCAACTCACTCTGCACGACACTTAGCACAGGAAGCCAACTCACTCTGCACGACACTTAGCACATGGAGCCAACTCACTCTGCACGACACTTAGCACAGGAAACCAACTCACTCTGTACGACACTTAGCACAGGGAGTCAACTCACTCTGCACGACACTTAGCACAGGAAGCCAACTCACTCTGCACGACACTTAGCACAGGAAACCAACTCACTCTGTACGACACTTAGCACAGGGAGTCAACTCACTCTGCACGACACTTAGCACAGGGAGCCAACTCACTCTGCACGACACTTAGCACAGGGAGCCAACTCACTCTGTACGACACTTAGCACAGGGAGTCAACTCACTCTGCACGACACTTAGCACAGGGAGCCAACTCACTCTGTACGACACTTAGCACAGGGAGTCAACTCACTCTGTACGACACTTAGCACAGGGAGCCAACTCACTCTGCACGACACTTAGCACAGGGAGTCAACTCACTCTGTACGACACTTAGCACAGGGAGCCAACTCACTCTGCACGACACTTAGCACAGGAAACCAACTCACTCTGTACGACACTTAGCACAGGAAACCAACTCACTCTGTACGACACTTAGCACAGGGAGTCAACTCACTCTGCACGACACTTAGCACAGGGAGCCAACTCACTCTGTACGACACTTAGCACAGGGAGTCAACTCACTCTGTACGACACTTAGCACAGGGAGCCAACTCACTCTGCACGACACTTAGCACAGGGAGTCAACTCACTCTGTACGACACTTAGCACAGGGAGCCAACTCACTCTGCACGACACTTAGCACAGGAAACCAACTCACTCTGTACGACACTTAGCACAGGGAGTCAACTCACTCTGCACGACACTTAGCACAGGGAGTCAACTCACTCTGCACGACACTTAGCACAGGGAGCCAACTCACTCTGTATGACACTTAGCACAGGGAGCCAACTAACTCTGCACGACACTTAGCACACGAAGCCAACTCACTCTGTACGACACTTAGCACAGGAAACCAACTCACTCTGTACGACACTTAGCACAGGAAACCAACTCACTCTGCACGACACTTAGCACAGGGAGCCAACTCACTCTGCACGACACTTAGCACACGAAGCCAACTCACTCTGTACGACACTTAGCACACGGAGTGGGGTCAAAAACGTCCACTCATGGCAAGTAAGGCCGACCAAAGATATTAATAACATTAATAATAATAGTAATAATAATATTAATAATAATTGTAATAATATTAATAATAATAATAATAATAGTATTAACATAAATAATTAATTTAAAGGTGGGAAACAAGCGGTAGCCTATGGAAGGAACAGTTCAAACTTAGAGTAAAGGAACACTATGTGATCGTGAGATTTGATAGGTTTGTAAGTTGGTGGAGTCTCATAAAGAATGCCGACCCCTGAGGTGATCAAAGATTTTTTTTAATGTTTGTATTTATTTACAAAAAAGGGCTAGAAATTTCAAAAAATATTTCAGCTAAATGGCAATTTAAGGGATTTCCATTGATACCTCACATCATGAACTTAATAAAAGATGAAAAAATAAATGTTCCTATCATCCTTGACACTCAGTTTTTGAAACCATCGTTTAACCTTTAGTCAAGACCGTATCCAGGCCAAAATTTAAGAGAGAGGGGAGAGCGCCAGAGGCAAAGAAAAATATCGAATATTAAATTATTTTAAAAGCTATCTAGAGTGGATTTTTATGTTCATTAACGGCAGGGATTACATACTTTAAGTGCTATCAATATGTTTAACATTTATATATTTATAGAGTGCATATACACTCCAAATTTGAAAATTTACAGTGAGCACTACTTAGATAATGGCATATACGGTGGGAGTTTCTCCTCCTGGAATAAATTTGCCCTCCTCTAGATTTATTTCACTTCCCTCATTTTATATCTTTGAATATGATATGATTGAAAACAAACTTTAAATAGCAGCCTTCACAACACTTTGCTTTTGCACACCGAAGTTAGGTGGTTGTCCCGGGGTAAAGTACTGACGTGGCTGTTCAAACTTCGACACGAGGTAGCTCTTTTTTTGGAAGACTGACCTTTTAAAAATTTTGGATCCATGATTCATAATTTTGAATGGCTACAAAGCCTTGCATACCTGAGTGACATTTTCCACCAGATTAATAAACTCAATCTTTAACTTTAAAAAAATTGTAACACTTTTCAAGTTGTCAACAAAACTGAATCCATGAAAAAAAAAATGATTTTTGGGCAAAGTGCATTAAAAAAGGACAGCCTGAAGTATTCGTAACACTTCACGATTTCTTGTCACAAGCCGAGCTAAATTTAACAGTCAGTGATAAGATAATTGAGCACTTGGAAGGATTAAAATCCAAATTTGAAAAATATTTTTCAGAGCCGGAAATGGGTGATCGGTGGATATATATAATCCTTTCAAAGAAGAGTATTTTGAACCGGCTTCATTGTCGATTCCTGAAAAGGAGAAGTTGCTAGAGCTCGCATCAGATTCCACTCTGAAGAACCTCATCAATGGCGGAATGGTGAACCTAGTCAGTGTTTGGGCTCGTCACGGTGACGAATCAATGAACTTTAGAGAACAGCCATAATGTTTTTGTTGCCGTTTTCTAGCACGGAGCTTGTTGAATGAGCGTTTTCCTTGTGTATTTATATAAAAAATAAATTTAGAAGCAAATTAGACATAGCTCCGGATTTGAGATTGTATTCATCCTCTTTTGAGCCCTATTTTTAAAACTTTGTAATTCAATACAGTCCCAAATATCACATTAATTTTTCTTTTTTCCAATCTTTGTGTTAACATGTTTGCTTACTTCAAAAATAAAAAACTATATAATGAAAAAATAGACAATTTATTTTAATTCAACATATATATATATATTTTTTGAAGAAGTTTTCGGAATCTGTAATGGGTGAAACAGATTGGGGAGGGGGGTGCCTGGAGCATTTGGAATAGGGGGTACGCGGAAAGGAACCGAGCCAGCTGGGGTACGCAGACTGAAAAAGGTTGGGAACCGCTGTTCTAGAGGATTAAACTTCCCAAGAGAAATCCAGGCGAGGACCTCTTCAATAGCGGTATCCAAATGCCAAACATTTGCCGGGGGACGTACTTTGGAGTTATTTAGGCCTGGGGGTAGGTGGACAAGTTATCTGAAAACCCTCAATAATTTCCCCCCTTCCACAACCTTTCCACAAATAATTTTGTGCCACAACCAACCCAACCTGGATAATTCTATAGATGATTTGTTATTTCTACAATCAAGTTAGACAAATGTGTGTTTAGAGAAAAGGCTGAGTCACCCCTGGTGGCATAGTTCAAACTGTAAGCCTACACTTTTCCAAACTGACCAAGTTTATTGAAGACCTTATAGTTATGAGACACTCAGTGTACTGAAATAAATGACTGATTGCAGAGAGGTGGGACGGGGGGCCTTGGTTTCGACTGTTTGTGGCCTAGGTTGTAGCAGTTATTCCGACTACCTGAGCTACAGTCAGCTTCAGATAAGAAGACATTTTTTGACGTCTACTAAATTTATTTGAAACCATTTTCATTTAGGTATTCTTACGTCAAATTATATGATCTGGATGCGTATAAACCGAACGGGTAGTAAGACGCGGTGCTAATAATATATGATCTGGATCACTGATATTTGATAAATATTATCAATGCTTGAAAAATAACACTGATAAATATAGTAAAATGTTATCAATTTTTATCACAAATAATATGTTTGTATTTTCTAAGAACCTTTTCCTATTAAAAACGAAAGTATACAAGATTATTTTGTTCGTTTACTGTAGTACTTAGTGTTAGCTTAGAAAACCACAGTTAGCATTCGGAATAAGTATAACAGTTTAACCTACACAATAATTAACTATCACTAATATATACTACACACTAAACTAAAGGCATTCACACGTCACAGAATTTATTTCAAACTACAATGTGCAGATATCTAGCACTCTAACAGATATATTATTATATACTATACTATAGTTTTTATAAAAATAAAAACCTTATCTTTTCAAGTGTGATTCTAATGGTGGATAATTGTTTGAAACAATCTTTGAATGATGATAATAAGTCAGAGATGACCTGTAGATTGGTCCAAGAGGATAATGGCCTCCATTATATCAACCATCTGTTAAAACTATAAATACTATAATACTAGAGTTAAATAGTTTTCCTAATTCACAAGCAAGCTTAAATTGTGTACTTGCTTGTTCAACAATGATATACATCAATGTTCTAGATTACATGATGTTATGTAAAATGTTTACCAACTGCATCATTTTAAATAACTATAACTTAACCTAATATATGAGATTCCACTATAGTGCAGGGTGGGACAGAAAGTGTTGACATATTTAATAAAACCAGATCTTTATTATTTTAACTAGTAAATGCTTCAAATTAATCTTACAATAACAATAAAAGATCGTCAATTTCCTACATGGCCTTGTATTCTTCATTTTTCCCAAAGGATGTCCTTGAGATTGCTATCATTGTATGGAATACTTGCTGTATGCACTTCTCTAATCTTGACATGGATGACTGTAACATGCTCCACAGTAGAGAGTCTGTGCTGGCCCAGAGGGTTGTCGGTCCTCAGAATAGGCCGATGGTCGGGGTGTATGAGACGTTGTCCCAACTTACTGGGACGTTGCAGTTCAGTGGTCAGAAAGTCGAACGTCAAGGGAAGTGCTTCACACAAGGTTACCTTGTTTCAAGATGTGGGGACATCGCCTGGCCACCACGTTCACCAGACTTAAAGAATTGTGGTGGAAGTTGAAACAAATCAACAGAGACATTGCGCAGTTATGTCAAACTTCGAGGAGTGCATACAACAGTGTGTGTCTTATAATGGTGGCCATCTTAACGAAAGTGTCAATCTTTTGTTGTTATTTTATGTTTAATTTGAAGTATTCAATGGTTAAAATAGAACATATATGGTGTTATCAAATTTGTCAACACTTTCTGCTCCATCCTGTATAAATTGGTCTCCGAAAACTTCAACCTTATTGATGAATGATTGAGTGTTCCTACCGGGGAGTTGAGATCTCCATGGGACCTCGTGAGGGGCTGACTTTCTTCAGAGACTCCTTCTTGAGCGGTGTCTTCGTCGCCACTACTTTGTAACGTTGGCGCCAGGTCAAGCAGAAGTGGTGGTGGTGGTGGCAGTGCTGGGGGCGAGGGCGGCGGTGGGGGTGGACTGGCCAGGTTGTCCAGAGGCGGCTGAGAAGAAGTACTCCGGTGACGAGTGTGATCATAGTTGCGGTAACATCCCACAGTCGGGAGCGCCGCCCCTCCTCCACTGGCACTCTCTCCCTCGGTGCTGTTGCCGTCAGCTTGGGACATGTTGTGGCCTGACGAGGGACGCAATCAGACAGACTTGCTCGCACATCCTCTCTAACCTACCCCAACATGCTCACAGACATGGAGACAACAACATTCAAACTAGCGCTGGAGCAACGGGGCTCTTGCGGCTCGCTGCTATCACAGCTAAAATATACCTAAACTACGTCCCAACAGACTATAAGAGGATCTCTACCAACACGCTTAAATTATCTCTAAAATTTATAAAATAAGTATGATTTGGTTGCATTTTTACAATTCATATGTCTAAAAAAAATACTACGGAAACAAATGTTGATCAGTGAAACAAATGACCTTCCCTTATAAATAGTAAAGTGCATGGCATGGTAAGGAGAGGCTTCAAAGCGGCGTTTGGTGGTTGGGCTCGCGGCATTTGTTCACAGTCTTTCATATTGAGACTTACTGACGAGTCGCGAGGACCCGTCACCCTCGCCAATCAGAACCGACTTGTCACCTGAGGAACACAATTACACCTTAACACTTAGAAGCAACAAAATAACACACAATAAGCAAAACCAGGAGACAACTATTGATACAGATTGTTTTGAAGGATACTTCCCAACAGTAGAGCTTTATTGGATAGTTAGCATAAGATGATGTGAGATGATTATGTTTATGTTCCACGTCAACATGTAACTCATTCTCAGATTCTCATTAACAAAAAGTTGGGAACGTGTAGTAAACATTTTATATTCGTCATAAATGGACACAACGCAAAATACATTCAGGCATTTCTCTTGTGTTAGGAAGGAAAGTCCTTAAAAACATTATAAAAAGTAAACTGTTTGGAAGGAAAAAAAATCAACAAACTTTGAAACTAACCAATACTTTGATTTTTATGATGATGTGACAAGATCGTTTGATTTTACCACTATATCTAGATATATGTTTCCTTCATTCAAGCGAACCATAGGTGTATCTTAGGACCAATAATCGCGTACAGATTTTCTCCAAATCAGGGATATTTTAGAAAAATGTAAGTAAATTCTATAAAATATTTTCCAAACAAATTAGGCTTAACATTGTATGAATGTGCAGTAAACTATACATTGTAATAATTATAATTTTTGTTAAGTTAATCAAAACGCATTTGAAATTAAAATCAACTTTAATTTGCTTATAAAATAGAATATTTTTTTTTAATTCATGGTGTAGTTTTAAATTAATATAATACAGTATATTGAAAAGCGTATTTTTAAAACGGATAAAGTGATTGGCTTGATTTGCAAAAAAAAATTAAAAAAATCACTCGTTAGTTTTCATAAATGAGCCATTCTACCAACTTATATATTCATATTCTCAATTGAGTTTTTGTATTACTTAAATATCTCAGCTTCTAACAGAAAAGTATATAATAATTAATTAATTACAACATATTATATATGTACCGGCATTTAGAATATTTCACGTTGGAAATCACATCAAACAGGGGCTATTGAGTTGTATAAACTCGATATGGTCTCTTTTCAAGAATTTCTAAAAAAAAAAAAAAAAGCAAATTGAAAAACATTAATCATATCCACAAATTCTGATTTGCTTCCCCTCGGAATGGTCTCCAGTCCAACATTTCTCAAACAAACATTTCCCGAAATGTACCCATTGGAAATTGATGTACAAATGGCCCACCTCTAGAATATTAATATGTGGTGATAAAGTTTGATCAAGTATAGCAGGAACGTTAAACACAAAATCCTGAAATATATTAATTTGATCCTGAAAAGTATCTAGTGGAGCTATATCCATTAATGGTAAACGCTATTCAATTCGTCAAATGGCTGCTGGAGCGCAGTAGAAACCACAAACTTTATCACAATATCGTAGAGCAGCAGACTGCAAAAATCTCCAAACTTCGCTCATTGCTCTCAAATGTCTGCTTGAGTGCAACAACATTAGCTTACTCGGTAGATTGTGGCACTAGCAGGTCTACCCAATATTCGCAAAGAAAATCTATAGGTATCTTTGTTCTTTTTTAAAAATAAAATTAATCAAAATGAAAAGTAACCAAATCCTTTTTTTTAATATTAATCCTTTATTTATCCAACACCTTAGCTCAGTCGGTACCGTGTCTGTATACTGAACTGAGGGTCCCAGGTTTGATTCCTAGCATGACCAAAAATGTATCATTGGTGGAATTGGGTTTACCCTTTCACAGTGATGAATTAACGTTTGGGGACTGGATGTTGTGCCTGTCCTAGTCTTAGGTTAGATTTCAAGGCATATGAAGCTATGGCAGGTCTAGCAATCCTGTAGTGGAAGATATATGGCTTGAATAAAAAACTGACACAGGCTGGAAACAGTAATGGATGTAAATTAATCCTTTATTTGTTTAAATTATATGAGTAAACATGAAAAATAGAAATACTGACTATAACATAATGTCAAAGTAGGAATATAATCGAAAAATTCGTCATCTTTGCCTAAAGGTTCCGATAAAAATAAAATGAGGTTACACATTGTAACTAAAATAAAATTGTAAAAAAAGAGCACCTTCCATCAACAAATAGCATATTCGTGCCTGCAATCACCTTACACATTTAGATTTTCTATTTAAGCAAGCAAGTTTTTTTTTCTAATATAGAGGAAATTTTGAGTCCCTTATCTTTTGAATCCAATTTTTAAATTTCAGTATTTCTGATTATCTGAGGCGGTCTTTGTAACTACTTGAAAATATATCAATTTTATACCGCACTAAAATTATTTATTTCTCTAAGTTTAGAAACATTATATCACGCACCTTCATCTACCCAACCAAGTCATTGACCTTGGTTTAAGATTAAAACTTTTCAAACTCTTATGGCTATTTGGGATATCCCTCAACATTTGAAAAAAAAAAAATCTACTATACGTTAAGTGTTCTATTATATTAGCTTTAGAAATTTTGGGGAGAACACCCCTTCCCGTTTTCTGGTCATTATTTTAAAATATAATTTTTTTAAGTGTGTTTGATGTGGTTCTTAAGTTTGCTTAATAAATTTAAATCTCCTACCACAATAGGATGTAGCATTTTTTATAAAATTTTGGAAATTTTTGAAAGATCCTAAATTTTTGGCAAACCCCCAATTATAAAATCAAAATATTTAGAAAAAAAAATTATTTGGAGTAATCCCATTAGATTCCTGGAAATCCCACCTAAAGGTTTTGTTTTCTATGTTACGGTAATAACACCTTCCTAATTCATAGAATTCCATTTTAAAATTTAAAATGATCACAATCATGAATATTTAGTGTGGTTAATTTAACTTTATGTTAAATTCGTCTTATACCGCAGTGGGAAGTAGTTGCTTATATTAGTTTTGAAAATTTTTAAGACCCATTTTTTCAACTCTGACCTTTAGGTTTCATATTTTTAAGCCTTAATAGTTTATTTTAAGTGGTAGCGCTACCTGAATGCCAAATTTAATCTTATACCTCAACTATAATAGCTTTTATTTATAAGCCCACAAAACTTCACATATACCTATTTTGAACTTTAGCGTTACTTAACTTTTATGGTTTAAGCTTGTCTCTTTATATGTGTGTAGGGTACATATGTATTTTTTTACCACGTGGAAAGTATTAATGTACGTACAATTAGTTCTGTTAATTTGGAGGATGAGGGACTAAAAATCTTTATTTTCACATTTTCAGTTATTTCATTATGAATTTTTTGTCAGGGTGCTTGAGATGGCTCCTAAATCTTGCTGACAAATTTAAATCTTTTACCATATTAAAAAGTACTTTTCAATTTAGGTTTTGGAGATTTCAAAAAACCCATTTCACCAAACTCCTAATCAAAATTCAAATATTTAAGAATTATTCAAGCATCTTGAATAGTTTCACTACATACCTGGATAATTTTAATTGCATATCTCACCTAAAAGTGTGATTTTCGGTTGGTGTACCCCATCCCTCTTTTCGCAAGATCTCGTTTAAAAATTGGAAATCATCTAAAAATTTGGTTATTTGGATTAGTTCTTTAACCTTCCTGCTGAATTTAAGGTTTATTACCCCCTTGTAAGTTGTTGTCTATTTTGATTTTTTAAGTTTTGAACCCCCATCCCAATCTTACTAATTCTATATTTTAAATCACAAATTATAAGATTTGTTTGAATATTTGGAGTGATACTTCTACCTGCCTGTAAAATTTCAATTATCTACCTTCATCAATAGGGTTTTTCTATATTTGACCCCACCCCAATTCCCATTTTGCCATTATGAAATTTTCCATTATGATACTTCTCTAGTTGTATGGGAGGGTCACCCTATCTTTTTGGTAAATTTCAGATTTCTAGGGCGTTTTGAAGTGTTCGAAACAGTTAACGTGGAAGGAAGGACACGATCTTTCTTATATAAGACTAGCATTTGCCCGCGGCTTCGCTCGCATTAAACAATACATCAACACAGTCGACAACTATAAATACTATAAAAAAACTAAACTTATTTGAGAGAAGTGTTTTACGTGCGTACGAAGATTCAAGACTAAAGACAAACTCGCCCCCTCTACACCCCTACCCATATACTTGCCATTTTATGCACCCGCAATACCAGCCGCGGCGAATGATCACTGCTTACATCTAGTGTTTCCACACTACTTCTCTCACTGATAATATAGCGCGATGGTAAGTAGATCTCTGATAGATAAGGAGTACAACAGAAGAAGTTCCGTTTTGATCCGATAAGTAATTTTAGAGTTTACTCGCAACGAATAAACAAGATAGACAAATATTCTATAAATTGATTATTTAGAGTTCTTATCGTTTACACTTCCCAGACAGAAGAAAAACTCCACAAAACTCGAATCCGCACACAAACTTAAGATTTCTGTTTTATGTATATATTTACTATCTAAGAAACAAAAATTAAATAAACTTAAAGAAGCACTCTATAATAAGCCCCTATAGCACCAAATAAAATTGTCCTAATTATTGAGTACAAGGAAACAGAACTAAATAAACATAATTCACAAGCAACAGCATAAAATGACTGAAAACATACATTTATTTAATAAACAAATTCAAGCACGCTAACAGTGGCTCTCCTACGTGGTGGCGGTAGCCGGCGAGATTACCGAAAAGCAATATCTCGAAAATCAGTTTTTCGAAATTCAATTATTCGAAGTTTAATTTTTTTAAACCAATTTTTTCAACATAGCAATTTTTCGAACTAATAGTTTATCGAAAACATCTTTTTCAAAATCAATTAGGCAAAAATAATTTTTTTGAAATCATTTTTTCGGAAATAAATTTTTCAAAATGCAGTATTTTGAAAACCAATTTTTCAATCTAGAAATTCTTTGAAAGGGAAGTTTTTCAAAACTTCTTTACAAAAATGAACTTACCTCAAATCTGTTTTTCAAAATAAATGTTTCAAAAAAGGAGGTTTTCGTAAATAAATTATTCGAACGATAAATTCGAAGCATAATAAAATTCTAGTTTAGGTTAGGTTAGGTTAGGTTAGGCTAGGTAGGTTAGGGACAATCCTCCCTATAGGGGGTGAGGGTAGGGATAGGTGATTCCCAGTCCTCGATAAAATAGCTTCCGGAAAATTCACAGTTCGTTAAATTTATTTTAAAAATTTTGCAATTCGCAAAATTGATTCTTCAAAAAATTGATCGTCTGAAAAATTCATTTTCGATTATTTGACTGTCGAACAATTGATTTTCGGTAAATTCACTTCGGAAAATTGATTTTTGGGCAATTGATTTTCGAAAAATTTGGTTTTTCGGAAAATTGATGGCTCGAAAAATTGATTTTCAACAGAATTACTTTCGATGATTTTTTATTCGGTGAATTGATTTCAATAAATTGATTTTCAAATAACTTGTTTTAGAAAAATTTACCTAGACCCGTAGTTGCACTGATTCAATGAACACAAAAATAAATAGTTTAAATTTACCATCAAATAAACTAAACTAATTAAACATGATTAATAAGCAAAACCTTAAAATATTTAAAAAAAAATTGTAGAACAAGCACACTAACGGTGTATCTATTAAGAGGAATAATAATAATTATTTGAATAAGTATTAAATGGAACTTCTAATATTTATTACAAAAGGAACAAAACTAATAAACAAAGTGTATATCCAAAACCACACAATATGTGGAAAAATACCTAAATTTAAGAATAAAATGCAAGCACACTAAAAAATGGCTATCTTACATGTAGGTACACTTGCATTGAACACCAAATTAAATAGTTAGAATCTATTATAAAAAGAATAAAACTAAATAAACAAATTATATATTCAATAGCATACAAGATCTTAAAAATACCTAAATTCAAGATGCAAATGTAAGCTCGCTAGCAGTTGTTCTCTTACGTGGAAGCATTGTTGCAATGGACACCAAGATGAATAGTTTGGATTGATTATAAAAGAAACAAAACTAAATATGCACAATTTACACGCAAAATATAAAAAATTAAAAATGCCTATATTTAAGAAGCAAATTGAAGAATATTAACAGTGAATCTCCAACGTGAATGGAAGCATTGCATACTGTACTGTGTCATGGAAAGGGGTTACTAGGTTCTAAGCAAGAGGCTAGAATTTTCAAAAAAGTGACACACATGCATTGGTCCTGATTAACTTGATTGGTGAAGGGCAGTCTTTTCCAAAAAAGCCGAGAAACCTTAAAATATAGCATATTTTAGTGTGTTTTAGGATACCATTAATACAAGAGCTTTTAATTTATTTACTAATAGATCTCACTTTCTGTTTTAATGGGATGTATTAATTCAACTTGATCAATATTGCGTGAACACAGCCACCGTTGCACTGCCTTGCCTTGTATGTGGTCATGCCCTCACAAATCTAGACCCACCCATCACGGAGCTGGCACAACATTTCGTTCATCGGCAATGAACACTTGGACAGTCACAGTTCAAAGTGTCAGCTCAAAGATCATCAAAAATTTGAAGGAGGGATATGTGTGACGAAAGGTATATTTTGTTTTCAGTTCTTTGTATATATAAAGAATAAATATGGTGTTGATGCGCAGTGTGTGGTATGCGACCAAATACTATCAATGACTTTTACGGCTTCTAGTGAATATCCTAGGCATTTGGAAGCCAACTATACTTCCGTTTCCGTGGTATAGTGGTCAGCGCACCTGGCTACGAACCTAGGGGCCTTGGGTTCAATTCCTGGCTGGAGTAATGGGTAATTTTCCCAAAAGAGGAACTATCCCAACCATCACCAGGGTTTGTCTAGTTAGGCTTAAGCTAGGTTTAATAGTTTCTACTGTTTGCACGCCCACATATTCACTATCATCCGTCATCTCATCGGGACATGGAAAGAACCTCCAAACTCACAAAATAAAGAAACATGGAACCAGTTTACTTAAAAATAACATTATAGTGAACCAAATAAATAAAAAAATAAATTAATTAAGTTTACAAAAATGTGGTTAAAAACATACCTTCGTTGAGGATCCTCTTAAAATTTGAACAGTATGTTAAAACATGACTTCATTTGATATACTGTAAGGTCTCGAGTTTGATTCCTGTATATCTAAATTAGTTTGTTCAATTATATTCGCTGTTTAGTTCACTTAATACACTTCCTGTCTATGTGTATGATAATAAAAAATAACACTTGAATAGTAGTAGATTTAATTTACTATTATTTATATTATGAGAATCTCCTTAAAACGCATAGCTTTGTAATGACTGTACATTGGTCAAAAAACGTAAAACCTGAAGCTATGAGAAGGGAGGCCAGTGAAGACAGGAAGAGCTTATCTTATTAGTGTCGAATTGCTTTGAAAGGCTCACTGAGATAATGTTTCACAATCCTCTGTAGTAGATTAATAAGGTTCAACCGATTGTTATTGGAAATGTATTTGAAAGTATGTTTCCCTGTAAAGTACTCGATTACTTTTACTCGAGTGGTCGATTCTTTTAAAATAGAATCGAGTAATTACTCGATTCTTAGAAATACTCGATTCTATCCATCACTAGAAACATGGGAAATAGTAAGGGTTGGAAATTTCTAAAACTAATTTATCAACCACTTATCGTTGTGGTAAAATATTTAAATTTGGGGAGACCACCCAAAAAATAAAAAAAATGTAGTTACAAAATGAGAGGGTGTGAGAGGAAGAGTGAAATGGCTGATGGGGAAAAAATTTCAATTCATAGGAAAAAATCACCTTTCGGTATGGTAAAATAGAAATTTCTTAGATAACTAGAAAAGTATGAAACCTGATGCAGCCTGCCCGTGCAAATAACAGGTCAAACTGGTAGTTAATCATAAAATAAACCACAAAAGTAACGTGTTTTTTTTTTTCCAGAACTGTGGTTTTTAAGATTCTTTCAGTACACTTAATTTTCGTGTTAATGATTAAGAAATGCTATAAAAAATAGTATTTTCTCATGAACTATGCCTAGTATTTGAAAAATATCTGATTTTAACAAAATGTGACCAAAATTTTTTTCTATCGTTAATTATTATTATTATTATTATTATTATTATTATTATTATTATTATTATTATCATCATCATCATCATCACCGCGTCTTACTAACCGTTCGGGTTATACGCACTTACGTTAATGTGATTGTGGGTTGAAATGGAGGACCTACAGGTTAACGTGGAATCCGAACCACGGTGGAGGCCTTGCATTCCTCACATTCACAAATTATGATTAATACACATCTTGTCAGAGGTGAAGGAAGGGTTTGGCAATCAGATAAATCTGTGCCGGGACCGAGGATTGAATCCCAGACCCTCAGCACAGAAGTCTGACACCTTACCCCTAGACCACCAGGTCACCTCTATCGTTAGTTAAATTCGTTAGTTAAATTTCATAGCATTTGAAAGAAATTCTTCACAGGTCGATAATTGGTATATTATGTGTTTATTTTGACGAGCCATATTAATTTAACTAAATATGTATACAAGCTAGGATTTAGAAGCGGGTGACAGGGCTTTCACAGACTGTTGCAAAAAAAATAAAACTATCTCTTGGCTCTACAGAGTGTAGTCATGCTAAGATATTTTTAAAAAATGGCTTAACATATCAATTTTGATTTATTTCTGACAAAATACTACGTACCTACTAATGGAGTGTGCGGAAAACAAGTAATGTGATTTTCCAAGTATAAACATCAAACCTTGATCAAAGCGAATATAGTCGTGTGTTTATTGTGATGACAATATTTCCTTATTTAAATGATATATTTAAAACTAAGCTTCTAACGATTATTTTTATAAAAAAAAATGATGATCTGTGAAACGTTGAAAAGAAAATTATTTGTTTAATGTTGGAGCCTCCAATTTTTTTTACAACTGGTTTGACATATTTAATATCTTTCTAGTATTTTTGAGTGTACAGTACATATAATTCATATACGAACACATGGAGCTTATAAAGTTAGCTAAGTATGCCGTATTTTCATAAAGTTTATTTTATACAAACGAACACGGCATATGAACGTTCTACGAATCCAAGAGGACCTGGAAATATATAAATAAATAATGGGAGGTGATGTATTGTACACTTACCAGTGTGGGTTAGGTAATCCTTTTAATTGTAGTCAAGATGGACAATATTTTCAATATTTTCACGTATGGAGGCCATTGACTTGCTTGTGTTCAAGCTGGCGTCCCTATTAGCAATCAGGAGAACTAGCGTGTGAGAAAGAAGGTATAGACCAAACATGAGAGAGGGAATCTTTTTGAGATTGAAACATCTCTAGCTTCAAGTTTCGTAATATGTCAATTTAAAAATAAACGTTAATATCTTATATCGATTCTATAATATTTTCAGACTGTTTCCATTATTGTGTCTTAACTCTCCATTCATCAGTTTAAATATACAGTTTCGGGAGTGGTATTTTATTGGTGGGAACTCACCTCGTTAACTCCATTATGGAACTTTTTGAACTATCCCCAGCGGAAATGAACTGGCCCAATACGAATTTTGATCAAGATTATTTTTAACTTGGCGTCGTTTCAAAGATGTCATGAATCCACAGTTGTGAATTTTTACCTCGAGAGTGAATATTATCCAAAGGGTATTATTGTTGAAAGTTTATGTTCTAACAGCTAGCTCTGGATCCCAACGAGTACTGCGAATGTTTATGAGGAGAATTTCAATTATTAACTGTATTTTGAAGAATTTCATTTCTCAATAATTTTCTACAAGATTTTTTTCAACAGAAGAAGAAATCAATGGATGAGATGTTTATATTTTTATCTGAGATGTACCCGCCCCATTTCAAGCAGCCCAATAACATATTTTATTCTAAATTATTCTATGAAATCTGAACTGCCAGTATGAAAGCTATTTATCTCTATATTGATATTTACATTTCTATATTTTGATTTGTTTTACTTTTGTCAACTTTTACTGTCATGATTTCAGCCATTGTTTGACTCATAATAATTTATTCTTAATGTTTCAAAAATATATAATTTTTTAATTTCAATATTATAATTTAATAATTAGGAGCATACTATATTTTATTTTTCTTGAAAATCAATTTTTTTATTTGTATTTAATATTTTTAAATAAGTTTCTCTTAACCAGGTTATTACAAGAGTGGTGCCTTTCCCAGTGGCTATTGAACTGAGTTAGACAGAGAGGTGTCAGGGTTTCCGTGGGACGATCATGTATAATGGGGGCTTAACATTGTTAAGTGAGCATTGTTCCCTAATATAAAAAAAATTGTACGGAACTCCGCGTGGACTTTCTCGCCGTATTGTTTGAAAATTGAGGTATTTACTCAAAACGCGTAATACATGTGAAATGAAATAGTATACACTAGAAAATTCGAGCACAAATTGTGCTATGCTTGCGTAAAGAATTTATTGACTCGCGGTTTTAAATTTTACAGTTTTATTTTAAAGAATTAAAATCCTCATTTGGATATTTGGACCAATAAAATAGATAAATATTGGGTCCACAAGGTTCAACACATCGCATTAAAATTTCGAATTTCGACTAAAATTTTTAAAATTTTACTAGGGGTTGCACATCTTGAGGTCATCAAATCGCTATTAAATTCCTCTTTTATAAATGTTTACCAATAAAAAAGGTAAATATGACTATTGAGTCTAAAATTATAGAGATAGATCATTGCTGTACAAACATTTCCCCTAAGAGGTTAAAGGAAAAAGAACATAAAAACTTTGAGAGACTTAGACAATTATTGCGTTAAGACTTAAGTAGTATCTCTGTACAACAAAAGCTCACAAAACTGTATTAATATATTTAAATATCTCAGAAATTACTGGTTGTATAAAATATATATTTCAAATAAAGTTTTTTTTATTTTTAATAGTATTACAATTTTGCAATAATAAGTTATTTAGTATCTCAAATAGTTGCGGAGATACGGAAATTTCCGCTTCAGAAAAGTATTCTAAAAGTGAGATTCAAGGGAAAATGAAAATATCCTTTTATTTATAATCCTAATCAACGCCTCTATACTAATTTTAATCAAAATCGTTAAAGCCAATTTTGAAAACAGATTTATTCTCTTTTCTCCCTTTAGTAAACTAATCTTAATGTTAGGGTTGGACAAACACACAGACAGGTGGCGTTGTAAAAACACTTTGTAGGGTTCAAGGGGCTATGAAACGTTGACATCCATTCACATCCCGGACTAGGTACTTTTTACTGTCGCAACACTTTAACTTTAGTGTACGAAAAGTTTATATATATAGTTACGTATAGCTTGAAAATTATTGATTTTATAAAAATATATTTCAAATAAAGGATTTTTATTATAAATAGACCTACATATTTGCAATGACAAGTAATTTCATATCTCAAAGACTTACGGTGATATAATTAAAATTTAGAACTTACGCTTCAGTACGGAACCTTTTAAATAATTTTGACGAAAAATTGAGGGTAGCCATTTTGTTTGTAATAGTAATGAATGTTTAGAAATGAAATTTAATCAAATTAGGCTCTAATGATTTTGATAAAATCTATTTTTTCTCTTTTCACCCTTAAGGAAACTTCCCTTCATTTTAGGGCTAGATATCCAATTCCAAAAATTCCTCTGGGCAGCCCCATGAGAACCCTAGATACCAAGTTTTAGCCCAATCGGTAAAATAGTTTAGGCTCTCGCCCGAGGTAGAGACAGACAGACGGTCAGACAGACAGACGGACAGACAGACAGACGGACAGACAGACAGACTGCAATGTGAAAACCAATTTTTAGGATTCGGGGGGTTATGAAAGGTCGAGATTCATTAAAATCTTGAGTTCGATTTTTTTTTACGATCGCAATACTTTCTCTACGTGTAAGATAGGGAGAAATAAATTTTGAGCAAAGACAGCGCCACCTAGCAAAAAGGACTTCCCCTACTACCCAAACAATCAGTAGAGACTGTAAGCACAATCACGCACCCACGTCCTGACCGGGACACCCTAAAGGGAAGCTCATGCATCAACTTGACAGAAAGAACACGAATAAAACTCTCCATCAGACTTCAGGGAAATTATAAATGTATTCGTTGTAATGGACATTTGTGGACTATTAAAACATCTCAACCTTAATTAATAAAAATAAGACAAGAATAATAAAAAAAAAGCCAAGCTAACGATCCTCCTAAAGGCAGCCACCGACTTAAACTCCAGCGAAGATGACAACTAAAACAAAATAACAGAAAAAAATCACTAAAGATTATAATATAGAATTCCAACGGATTCTTCATCAAGCTCAGGAATTTGAAGTGTTACTACATACTTACGGGGCTGACGTTACCCTAATATTTGAAACCAATCTAAATACTAACAAATGACTACCATATTTGATTACAACATTTACAGAACTGATTGAGAGCAAGTCCGAGGTGGTGGAATAGCAGTCGTGGTCCGCACTATGGATAATAAATACAGGCCACTGAAAAACTTGAGTCTACAGCAATAAACATAAAGACAAAAAGGCTCATCCATTGTAGCCGTCTATACCGCCTGATAAAACTATTAAAGTGACCCAAACAAAGTTACTAAAATAAACGACTATTTAATAGTTGAGATCCAAACAGCAAAAATACGATAAGGGATATTAGCATAACTTACATAAATGGATGAGTGTTAGAACAATACCCATTAGAAGTTGACTATGACGTAGTAGTGTTAGAAACACCTACATTCTAACACTAGAAATTATCTTCACAAACCAGATGTTCTTGACATAGTGAAAAAATTAACCTGAAAATTACGTTGGATAACTTAACATCACTCCAAAAAATTGACTCCGATCACAATCAAAACAAATTGCCAACATGGAACATCAATCAAACTGGCATATACTAAAATAAGAACATGTGACTGTAGAATGTAACAAACATGACTTAGAGTAAGTACTAATGAGACCTATTGGTATTGCAACAAAGTGGCCATAAACATATACTCAAGGACGATACAGAAAATCTACAAACCACACCACAATATTTCCTAAACAGCTAGACTTAAAAGCTGACCACCTTGAACTTAATTACATAATTTCCTTAAAAATAGAAGTATGCAGATACTGGCAAAGATTGAGATCCCCAAAGGAGAGAGCCATATATAACAGACTAAAAGCACTAGCTAGAAGAATGGTCAACCAAATCAGAAATCCAATTGGAACACTTTTGTCACAGACACAGCCATTGACCTACAAAAAACGTAAACCATGAATAAATTTACTCAAAGGGAAAACTAAAAAAACAAACAAAAAAAAACAGCCTTTCACGGGCAGCAAGGGATGGCCTACACAAGTGTGGACAAGGCAAACGTGATATCGAAAACTCTAGTAGAACAATTTAAACCAAATTAAATCCACGAGCAAATATTCCATAGAGACGTCATGACTTGATAGAAGGACCGGCAGCAATTATACCAGCTCTAATCACAGTGTAAGAACTACAAACTGCCATAAAATCTTTTCGTAAGAACAAGGCGCGGAGCTTAGATGGCATCAAGAATGAGATACTGAAAACTTACCATAAATTGCAATAGTTCTACTCCTCAGGTACTCACAGTAGCCCTCAGATTAGTTTACTTCTTGAATACCTGTGGAATACCCTAAGGTGATATGCTTATAGAAACCAGTATTTTTTTCCACAAAACAGACTTCTGATCAGCTTACTTAACACGAGTGAAAAAGTATTCAAAACACTATTTAAAAAAAGGGATAAAGCAACATTCAGCAGAGGAGATAATCCCTGAACTACAATTTGGGTTTAAAAGCCATATTTGACCATTCATACTATAATGAACTTGATAGAAGATGCAACAGAAAGCTTTAACCAAAGTGAAAACCTCATCGCGATCCTTCTAGACGTGGAGAAAGCTTTTGACAAGGTTTGTCATATAGGTCTTATACAAAAGATGATTAGGTACAACTTCACTCAATGTGGTATCCAGTTGATCAACAGTTATCTGAAAAATAGAGTAATCTGAGGATCAATCGAAGGTTCACTATCGGAAAGCATCCAAACAAAGGCGGGAGTACCACAAGGATCAGTGCTGGCTACCTTTATTTATATTATCTACGGGGCAGACGTGCCAACCAAACCAAAAATGACAGTAAAACTATTAGTGGATACCAAAGAAAAGCACAAATACTATGTTTCCTTAGCAATACAACGTTCGCTCACATTATTTGAAATCTGGCTATCAAAATAGAGAATTGATGTTAAAACTGTAAATTGAACGGCCTTCGTCATAGCTAAAAGTAGACTTCTACCACGAGCAAAATTGACCTTCTACTAAGAAGAAATATCATTCCAAGATGTTACTAAATACCTAGGAATAACCATTTACATAAGATTAACAAGGGCAAAGTATATAGAAACAACCAACAAAAAAGCAAAGACAGTGTTTATTCAATTATACCCCCATCTGAAAAGATTGAAGCTTGACTATCAAACCAAAATAACCATTTACAAAATACCATTACAACCCACTATATGTGAAAGATTGAGATACGTGGTGATGACACACATCCATAAACTGCACAAAATGCAAAACAAAATAATCAAAATGATAATGGAGTGGACATAAGAACGAGAATAGATCACCTCCACACCTCGACAAACAGCAATACCCTAACGGGAATATTAAAGGAGAGAAGAAATAAATTCTGTGAACAAACTGCAATACATGATAGTAACATTATCAAATTACTTGGCTTGAGTAAATAAAGTAAAAAACAAGAGGGGGGGAATACCAAAACCCAGCCCTCACTCATCACAGGAAAAGAAAATCCTTCCTTCATTATATAAAAAAGTAAAAAAATCATTTAACAAATTCATATTCATTTTCATGATTAATAAAGTGTAATATTTACTGATAAGAATGTATTTTCTTACAGCAAAGTATTGATGCCAAGTCATTTTTTTAAATTCATGCAATGAGGATAAGGGTCTGCTAAAGCATCCTATAGCTCGCAAAATAAATCAGCCAAGGCCCCCTTCGCTTGTCATTGAATCTAATGGCAAGTGATGAGAAAAAGGCAACAGAGGAAACCCATTGTATTTATCGGAGCTCCACAGCCAGGTAATGTTGTTTAACCTAAGATTACATGGATGATTCAACAAATGAGATTTAAAAAATGTTTTTTAATTATTTCGTGTTTATCATCTTATATTCACCGCATTAATATTGAAGTGTTTATTTATGATGTTTCCCCTAAGTACAACCACCAGTCTAAGTCATAATGTGTCGAGTTGTTATGACAACCAGGTAAGCTCAGTGAGGTCATTCTTAACCTACAAATACCCAGTAGGTAGTCCGGAGTTTGTACGAGTTTAGTGCATCTGAACAATAAGTTGGTTCAACCCACTCTCCCTCTCTACCCCTTTCATCGGTCGAGCTAATTATATTATATTTACATTATATTTATTTAAGTAAATGTGAGAGTTTATAGCTATAGTTCTAGTACTGTGTGTATAAAACTATATTTCTAACACTCCCCTCAGCCGACACAGCTCTAAATACGACCGTTCATGAATACACTTCAAACAAATTTGAATACATTGTTTTAAACTCAATATAGCTGTTATGAAAAAGAATAAAGCTGCACTTTTAATGTCGAAATGTTTATCAAATGGGCCTTACAGTATAAAAAAGTGTTAAAATTCCCACATTTTAAAACAAACTCTAAAGGTTTGAACCAAATTTAGTTTTGACCAATTTAGATAGGGATATGTATTAACACTGATTTAAACTAGCCTACTTAAAATAGCATCCTCTAAATAATAAAATACATTATGATTTATCTATAATACTATATAATTTCAACTAATCTTAACTATCGCTATAGATAAATCTGCCATTTTGTCCTAATTTCACCAAAGTGGTCAGTTAGAAACCTTGCAGCGTGCACTAGGGGTGGTATCACTAGGGTGTGGTTTTCTACCCTTTCTTCAGGTAAAGGCTAGTAAGTTCACTCTTAATTAACTCATAATTACAGTCGCATTAGAGTTATTTGTAATATTTTATACTATCTTTGATTAATCTATATTATATTTTACCTAATCAAACCTAACAATTGCGAGTACAGTATTAAGTTCTGTTGAAGACTAGTCATGAATAAAGTATTGACCTATAGAACCAGCAGTATTATACAATATATTTTAATATTAAAAGTCTATAATAATTAGTTCACTCTCGTTAAAATAGTGTTTACTGAAATTGTTATGGTAGCCTTAAACCTATAAAATTATATTATTTACAATAAACCTCTCACTTAATTTTAGCACTTTAAATATATACCGTATATTTTGTGGACTGTGTTCACTTTCCTTCCAGGGTATATACAGATATCACCCTAATATTCTAGTAATGAGAAAGGTGAATTTAAAAGAGATATATCCCGATTTGATGTGGGAAATAGTTGAACACTAACATATAAAAAGGTCGGTATGTAATATCGAAGCTTAGTGGGCCAATGATGTGAGTGAGGTTTAGATGTCATATTAGATGAATGTACAAGTAATGGAAAATTACGCGAGTAGCCAGTCAGTAGTGCCGCAATAAGGGTGCTCGGCACTGCACTAGGCACCACTCACGTTATGACGTCATTCTTGGACAATAACAGTGATTATCTATCAAACAAATCAACAACCCACTCTTCTAATTACACTACTGGCCCATTCAACTTCATTCTGCATAATGGCCAAAAACCTTCACTCCACCCGAATGGAATTCAGTGACAAGTCGTGCTACTGTCTAATGCTATCACTGTTATCAGTAGAAAATAAGATGGAATAATTACTGTTGTAAAATTAAACATACATTTGGAATGTACGTTTGGATTCATTCTTTTCAATCTCAAAATGGAATGTGTTTCCTGAAACTAGACTGGATACAAACCCTGTTTAGAACTATGGCCTGCATTTACGTGGCATTTTGCAACGCCCACTGAGAGCAAAGCAACATGCTACCCCTCTGATGTGTGGGCCATTGTGGTGGTGGTGGTGGTGGTGGTGTGTGGTGGTGGTTTTTTCCACCACCAGCGTATTTTTTGTCCAGGGTAGAGGTGGTTATAAAATCCCCCCTCCCTACATTTTCCACTCCCCCACACAAATAGCTATAGAGCCACCACCTACTTAAAGTGAAATTACCTCACACTATGGTATTCTGATGAAAACTTTAGCTCTAAAACTTTAAAACGACTAAAAAGTCCTCAAAAGTGACCTGTTTCGGCATTTAAAATGAATTTATTAGTTTGAGGAAGGCTAGACAGATGTTTTCAAACATTTGCTTTGATATCAGAATTGCAAAATTTCGTATTAGACCCTTTTCTAAAGTGAGATAATTTTACATTTTCATTAATTGATTTTTAATTATTAAACTTAGAGTGAAAGGGTTTGTATTCTTTTGGGTCACGTTGGTACTTTTTACGTTAATTTTGGTGTGAAACATAATTCGAAATAAAAAAACTACTTCTTTAATTAATAACGAGGGATTTTTGGACGTTTGCAACATGGATCAGCGTTACGGTAGGCACCCTTGGCTATTATATAAATTTAATTTTAATATATTATTTATCAATTTTGATTGCTTTTTTAATAAATATTATTTCATTATTTATTTAAAAATAAAAAATATCTGATAAAGCAGTCATTTAAAGCAATAATGGTTTTGACTAAGTGAACGCCTTTTGTTCATTAGGGCAACCAAACAAATTAACTTTTTGAACCTCGTCTTATACTCGCCGGGCTACCCACATTAACTACACAAGATGGTAGAAATGAGTAAGCTATAATTGAGTGGAAATGTACCATAATTTGCATAGAGGGAGAGAGGAAATCACTTAGAAAAATGACCCACATAAAACTACGCTGGGACTCAAACCCCAACCTTCCCGTTGCCAGGAAACCAGACCAAGACAATGAGCTTGACGTTTACTCCACGTTCTCACCGATACAAGTAACAAGTATGTTAATCTAAGGATAATTTACAGAGTAAGCTGTCATTATCGTCTATTTAGGTGTTCCAACCTGTTTCAATGGCCGAATGCTCCAAGGCAAGGATGAGGAACCTGTGGCCTTCTCGCATATTTGGTCAATTTGTTTCTCCTTTGTTTTGGAATTCTTTAACATCAAACTGAGTGTATTTACCCAATTAAAATTTAAAAAATCGTTATTTTAAAACATTATGTTAAACAAATTAATCACTTTTATTGATATATCTATCCATGCTTGGCACAATATCATAATTAATTAATTTGTTACTAGCTGTGAACACGAGCCCACAGAGCAACGTCAGCTTGATTAGGAAACATCGATTGTGTTTCACACCTGTGTTGCAATTGTACGGCTCCAGTATAGTAATTAAATATTATTTACCACTATTTTTATAACCTTCCGAACAGACAGAAAAACATTGCTATTTCTAAATGTCAATTTCTATTTTAGTAAATTATTTATTTTCCATACCTGGACTTTTTAATAAAACTTTGTCTAAAATCAAATACATCTTTATTTTACCAATTACTTTTGATTTTATTAAATTTTCTCATTCATATGTATAAGATCATGTTTTCTCCGTTCAATATTTGATATAATCTTTATATCTGCAACTCAAGTGAAACGAACTAGAGGTCTCCAGCCAAATGGTAAGAGATTTGGGACCTCATTGCCCCTAGGAGATAACAAAGGACTACTAAAAGGTCACACACAAGGTGGACAGTCACAAGGTGGGGTGTCACAAAGTGGGGTGTCACAAAGTAGGTATCGCAAGGTGGGGTGTCTCAAGGTGGGGTGTCTCAAGGTGGGGTGTCGCAAGGTGGGGTGTCACAAGTTGGGGTATCTCAAGGTGGGGTGTCACAAGGTAGGGTGTCACAAGTTGGGGTGTCTCAAGGTGGGGTGTCTCATGGTGGGGTGTCATAAGGTGGGGTATCACAAGATGGAGTGTCGCAAGGTGGGGTGTCGCAAGGTGGGGTGTCACAATTTGGGGTGTCACAAAGTAGTTATTGCAAGATGGGGTGTCTCAAGGTGGGGTGTCGCAAGGTGGGGTGTCTCAAGATGGGGTGTCTCAAGATGGGGTGTCACAAGATGGGGTGTCTCAAGGTGGGGTGTCTCAAGGTGGGGTGTCTCAAGGTGGGATGTCACAAGATGGGTATCACAAGGTGGGGTGTCACAAGATGATTGTCACAAGATGGGTGTCACAAGATGGGTGTCACAAGATGGGTGTCACAAGATGGGTGTCACAAGATGGGTATCGCAAGGTGGGGTGTCACAAGGGGTGTCGCAAGATAAGTGTCACAAGATAGGTGTCACAAGGGTGGGTGTCACAAGTTGGGGTGTCTCAAGGTGGGGTGTCTCATGGTGGGGTGTCATAAGGTGGGGTATCACAAGATGGAGTGTCGCAAGGTGGGGTGTCGCAAGGTGGGGTGTCACAATTTGGGGTTTCACAAAGTAGTTATTGCAAGATGGGGTGTCTCAAGGTGGGGTGTCGCAAGGTGGGGTGTCTCAAGATGGGGTGTCTCAAGATGGGGTGTCACAAGATGGGGTGTCTCAAGGTGGGGTGTCTCAAGGTGGGGTGTCTCAAGGTGGGGTGTCTCAAAGTGGGTGTCTCAAGGTGGGATGTCACAAGATGGGTATCACAAGGTGGGGTGTCACAAGATTGGTGTCACAAGATGGGTGTCACAAGATGGGTTGTCACAAGATGGGTGTCACAAGATGGGTATCGCAAGGTGGGGTGTCACAAGGGGTGTCGCAAGATAAGTGTCACAAGATAGGTGTCACAAGGGTGGGTGTATGTGTGATACTAGTAAGTTTGCCTCGTTATGATTTGGCCAAAGCCTACTTAACTTGATGTTTCCAGTTTAATGAGGAATCTGTGAAGTGACCCGTGGTCCTACAATGTCTAAACGCTCCCCCTCCTGGTCTAAGACATCACTCTCATGTTAGACTCGCCTGGTGATGAGTAAGGAATATCACTGCTCTTAGCTTTAAAAACAATTAGTGAAAACACACGTCTAGTGCCCGCCCAGATGCCCACTCCTTCCAATTTGTTTGTTTCAACTTTCCTAGCTTTCAAATTGTAATCTCACAAGTTTAGAGAATGGCGTCTATACTAGTGGAACTGGGGATTGGAACCTTAGCTTTCCTGTGAACATGACTCATGCCATCCCCGCCCACAAGAGATAAATAAGTTTTCAAGATAGATTTGTATTAAATTGGTTCAAGTATATATGTCTTATCGTACGGCAGAACTTTAACTGCGGAGTGACAGATTTTTGCTCTGAAAAGACCGACTTAGAACGGACATCTTGGTAGTCATTGCAGATATATTTCAGTGTTTAGGAAGAGGTCATTTCATCATGTTTATTCATTTGGAAATAAATTTGGCTCATGAACGTGCCTGATTCCCCTTAAGCTATCTAGGTACCTCGGTTTTGTTGCTATAATGCCTACAGTAAACACATTCCCACAAACTTACAGCCACACACGCATATAAACAAGCTAATGCATCTATATTATTCATATAATTGCTTATAGGCTCACATTGTCAGGCTTACCATACTTTAAGATTTAGCGATCTGGGCCGGTGAAGCCACCATTTTCTCTCAATAGCTCAATAGCTGTAGTGTCTAATATAATTATACTATCTAGGAACCTTTAAAAGTTGGATCAATAAGAATCCAATAAGCACAAGTGGAGAAAAAGGCAAAAAGAAGCCCTTTGAAGCCCTTATCTTAAAAAAAAATTAGTGGACGTAATTAGTAATTAGCCTTTATTTCAACCGGACGTCCTAGTTGTATTCATGCGAAATTTCAGCAGTATAATCAATCAGTACAGTGTTTTAGGCATGATTGAGCAAAAAATAAAACATACAGACAGACAGTTTGTTTTTATATAATTAATAGGATAAAAGTTTTTAAAAAAAACGAGATTCCCTCCTATCCACAATTTCTCTAAATAGTTATAAAAAGTTTAAGATTTCCATGGTCCTTTATTTAGAATCCTTACGCACGAGGAATCAAACATAAATTTTAATGGGTTTAATAGAAAATAATAACCTATATGTTAACAGGACGTCCAAGTTATATCCATTCGAGATTTCAGAACAATTATTAGATGTAATGGTTTTGTCGTGATTGAGCAACAAACAGACAGACAACATTTAACTTTTAAATATTAGTAGAAATACTCTAACATGTATAAAATATATATCATGACTACTGAATTATACACAAATGTCTTCTACGTACAATGGATGAATAATGATTAAATATCGTTTAAATTATGCATGTTATCAGTGAAGAATTAAGATTGAATGAACTACAGCTATATATATATATATATATGTTTTGTTACTATTGTTATTGTAGAAAGATGTTTTGCAACTACGATGTGGAGCTATAGATAGGAGGGAGGACCCTGTTGGGAAGAGTGTAATGTACATTTTAAAAAGCTTGCAAGTGGCTGTCTGGTCGATCATACCTTGTGTCGTGTAGGTGTCAACAGTACAGGGAGAGTAAGAGTGTTATAACTGTCAGAACCTGCTAAAATAACGGGGGCGGTCCTTTCTCAGATGAGATGGTGTGGTTGGTTGCATCTAGAGATTATGATCAAGGATGAGAAGGTGCAAATATTATGACACCACATTATCTTCAAGGATGGGACGTGTAACGTTTAATACAGTATTGGATGAGCCTTGTGGTATTTAATAGGATGCGTTTTTACCGTTACGGGCTCAAATAGTTGACGCTGTCGCATGCTATCATTGAGGGACAAGAGATGTGGAGGAGTGTTAGGGGAAGGTAGTTTGTTTACAACTCCCTTCCCTGTACCTTAGGATTTATACCACTAACCTATCATATATATTTAAATTGTATATTCTTTTAGTCCCTTAGGAACTTATTCCTCTGTGATGACGAGTAAATAATATCAGAGGTTAGAAAGTAAATTTAAGGATGAACTTAGTTAGCTTCAAGCGATTAGTTATTAAATATATCCAAAGTGTCGTACAGTGATCTATCTTTGGTGGCGCTCAGTACGCATGTTTAGACGACATTAGAAGGATCTGGTCCATTCTAAGATCATCGGAGAAGTCTGTGCATCATATTTCGCATGTCCTGGCAAATGTTCTGTAAGTCGCAGCGTTGCTCGAGCCACACTCAGTAACATGGTCAGAAATGTTGTCCATCAACAGGTTGCATAAGGGGAGAGGGGCTGGATTTGTATTCAGTGAGACATAACGTCTAACACCATTGAAGCATACTCTTTAATGTACTAGCAGTTTGACCCGTTCTTCGCACAGGTAGGCCGCATCAAAATATATCAAATTATAACGCTCAATATCCGGCTTCCACCATTTTGATAGTTCCTTCGTGTATAATCCTGAGATAGTTATGGGAATCACAAACCAATTATGGTAATTAATAAATACAAAGAAAAATCTTAGAAAGAAAATATTACCTAGTTGTGCAAACTGAGTGCAAAAACGAACGCAATCTTTACCTAAGTAAGATCATAATATAAGTGAAACGAATTAATAGATATTGGTACATAAACATGTTGGAATATATAGCATCACACTTTACCAAAGAATATAAATAGATAATATATTCTGTTACAGAAACAAATTGGATATAAACATCAAAATTTTTCAAATAACGTCATGGTTCACCGAAATATATCCCCAGAATTTGTTTATTTTAATTGTTACGTCGCTATTTATGTTATGCTCAAATCCTTAGCTATGTATTCGCAGCATGAGTAGATCAACTTTTAAGATTGTGTATTAATCACAACTTGTGAATGTGTGGAATGCCACACCTCCACCGTGGTTCGGATCCCACGTTAAACTGTAGGTCCTCCATTTCATCTAACAATCACCCTGCCATTACACATTAGCGTAAGTGCGGACAAGTACAAACCGAACGGGTAGTAAAACATGATGATGATGATGATAATAATAATAATAATAATAATAATAATAATAATAATAATAATAATAATGATAATAATAATAATAACTTTTAAGATTACTTTTACTCTTTGTATTATATTATTTTCATACATTTTTCGTCTAACTTTAAAAAGATAAAGTTAACCAATATACCAAGAAGTTTTTCTATTAGTTTTGTAAATGTTTAGCCCCACCCACAATTACCTGCAGCTAATTTGTAAATTAAAAACTTTCAAACTTTTATGGTTTTGTGGGAGTGCTATTTTAGATACTTATTTTATTAATCTATTTGGGTTTTTAAGTTCCCACCAAATTTAAACTTTTGACCACATCGAAAACAGTTTTCTGTATTGGTTGTATACATTTAAAGCTCTTCCATTTCCTGGGCCTCAATTTTGATATTTCATAAGATCAGACGCCATTCGGCTATCCGGAAAATTCTATTTTTACATGCCAAATTTAATCTTTTACTCCCCCTCCTCGCCCAAAGTGTTTTTAAATTATGTAGCCTTGGAGCTTTTGAGGAGACACGCTCTCGCCATTTTATGCCCCTTAATTTTGAAATCTAAGAATTTTCAGATATTTATATATTTTGGGGTGGTCTGTCTGTACCCGCCTGATAAATTTCAATCATACAACACTATGAGACGTAGTTTATTCTTTTATTTTTAGAAATTATGAAACACCCCTTTCCCAAGATAACTTTGAGAGATACCTAATATTTATAAATGATTTGGTAATTTGAAGGTATCCCTCTCCATTATTGCTAAATTAAATCTTCTACCTCACATACAAATTATTTTATTCACTTATACGATTTCTCCCTCTACCCCTTCTTTCGATATTTCCTGGATCACTTTTTTAAAGTTAGAATTCACAGACTTGTATGGTGGCTTTAGTGTAGTAGGCCTATATTTACATGCCCAATACATTTTAGTTTTCTACCACACTGATAGGTAATTTTTTTATTAGGTTTGCCAATTTCTAACCTCCAACCAAATTCTTCCAACTTACTCTGAGAAAATTCAAATTAAAGGTTTAATTTGGTTATCTGTATCTTTCTAATTGTCAGCCAAATTTTAATTTTCTACGTCCTTTCAAAAGTTTTTTTCTAACTCTAGGCCCAGCTCCCCCGTCCTATTTTCCATAATTCCATAAAAAAATGAATTTGTAGCCTTTATGTTTATAATGAATTTCAACTTCCTACCACACAGATAAGTAGTTTGAATGTATTATTATAGAGAATTTTTAACATTTCCATAAACTCCGACTTAGAATCTCAAATTTAAGATTTGTTTTCTAATAGTGAAGGGTAACTTGCTTACCAAATTAAAATTATCATCACACTTAGTTTTCTTTTCTTTTAATACTCTCACCCCTTCCCCTATTAACCGGCGTTCTATTTAGGATATAAAGTTTTTTAAACTCTTATTGTTATTATTTTGGCGTGGGTCCTTTTACATAACTTTCAAATTTTAGTTTTGATCCACATAGAAACCAATTGATACTTTTAGGTTTGTAAATATTAAACATTTACCCCCACCCTATTCTTCTTACGACCATTTAGAAACTTTATTCTTCAAGAACTATTGAGTTCTGCTGATTACAAATTTTCCACCACACTGATGAGTAGTGTTATTTGTATTAGAGTTGTAAGTTTTGAAAATCCTTTCCCATTTTCTCCTACTCATTCTAAGAAACGTTATACTTAAAGCGTTATTTGGATATCCGTAACTGTTTCTCTACCTATCTGGCATATTTTAATGTTCTACTACATTTAAAATCTAAGCCTGTTGCTGGTAGCTCCCGTCTGGTGTGGAATGAATATCAAACTTGATTTTTATACTTTTGGACTGGTATGGAATGAATATCAAGCCTAGTGTTGATAGCTTTGTTCTGCTATGGAATGAATATTAAGCTTGTTGTTGATAGTTCTTGTCTGGTATGGAATGAATATCAAGCCTAGTGTTGATAGCTTTGTTCTGCTATGGAATGAATATTAAGCTTGTTGTTGATAGTTCTTGTCTGGTATGGAATGAATATCAAGCTTGGTGTTGATAGCTTTGGTTTGGTATGTAATGAATATCAAACTTAGTGTTGATAGCTTTGGTTTGGTATGAAATGAATATCAAACTTAGTGTTGATAGCTTTGGTTTGGTATGAAATGAATATCAAACTTAGTGTTGATAGATTTGGTCTGATATAAAATGAATATTAAACCTTGTGTTGATAGCTTTGGTTTGGTATGTAATGAATATCAAACCTAGTGTTGATAGCTTTGATCTGGTATGAAATGAATATCAAACTTAGTGTTGATAGCTTTGGTTTGGTATGAAATGAATATCAAACTTAGTGTTGATAGCTTTGGTCTGATATAGAATGAATATTAAACCTAGTGTTGATAGCTTTGGTTTGGTATGTAATGAATATCAAACTTAGTGTTGATAGCTTTGGTTTGGTATGTAATGAATATCAAGCTTAGTGTTGATAGCTTTGGTTTGGTATGTAATGAATATCAAACCTAGTGTTGATAGCTTTGATCTGGTATGAAATGAATATCAAACTTAGTGTTGATAGCTTTGGTTTGGTATGAAATGAATATCAAACTTAGTGTTGATAGCTTTGGTCTGATATAGAATGAATATTAAACCTAGTGTTGATAGCTTTGGTTTGGTATGTAATGAATATCAAACTTAGTGTTGATAGCTTTGGTTTGGTATGAATGATATCAAGCTTAGTGTTGATAGCTTTGGTTTGGTATGTAATGAATATCAAACTTAGTGTTGATAGCTTTGGTTTGGTATGTAATGAATATCAAGCTTAGTGTTGATAGCTTGGTTTGGTATGTAATGAATATCAAACTTAGTGTTGATAGCTTTGGTTTGGTATGAAATGAATATCAAACTTTGGTGTTGATATATTTGGTCTGGTATGGAATTAATATCAAGTCTGGCGTTGATAGCTTTTATCTGGTATGGAATGAATATCAAAATTACTGTTGATAGCTTTGGTTAGTATGAAATGAATATCAAACTTTGGTGTGATATATGGTTGGTATGTAATGAATATCAAACTTAGTGTGATAGCTTTGTTTGGTATGTAATGAATAGCAAGCTAGTGTTGATAGCTATGGTTTGGTATGTAATAAATATCAAACTTAGTGTTGATAGCTTTGGTTTGGTATGAAATGCATATCAAACTTTGGTGTGATATATTTGGTCTGTATGGAATGAATATCAAGTCTGGCGTTGATAGCTTTTATCTGGTATGGAATGAATATCAAGCATCATTGGTTTAAAGCTCTTGTTTGGAACTTACAAAAATCGGGAACTTAGAAATGTTGAAAGTAAATTTAATAATTTGATATTCCATTGAAATTGGGAAAATTCATTCACTAATATCTTCCAACCTCACTTTTAAAATATTTAAAATGATTATAAATAGGAAATATAGCCCCGGTTTAATATAATTTAATTGCATTTAATTAATGTGTTTTTTAATTTTAATTCATATTTAATCTATTGTCTTAAGTTTTATATTTGTTAACTTGTCTCATATATATTATGTTTCAAAACTTTATAATAATCATATATTTTTTTATATATAGTGTTTTTCTAAACATTCAGTTTACCTTAACTTACCAAAACTCAAACTATTTTCTAAAATAAAATAATTGTTTTTAACAACAATTACTTCTATCACCAGACGACTACATAAAGCAATTAGATGGAGTCTCAAAATGTTGATAGTTTGTATTATTCTCTATTATCGTGTAGCCCTATTTGTTTATGAGCTTAAAGACAATATCAGTTACCCAATGTGTAAATCCATTTACCCCAAAGGGTAAAAGTTTTATCTTGTCGAAATATTTTTAAACTAATTCATCATGCCCTGATTCCTTACCCTATTAAATCTCATAGCACCTTAAATCAGTTGTATAATTTGTTATTTTAATAACTGTTCACAAACAATCGCATTGCATTAGACATAGTTATGTAAAAACAAAGTGTTGATCCCAGAGAACAAATGATTAAGAAGTAGTTTCAAGGTGTGGAGATTAAATAAATACATACTTTTGCTAGTCCACTAAAAGTACTGTATGGTAAATTTAAGCTAATTAACTCAACATAAAAACTAAACCTTTTTATAAAAAAATTAGGGTTGTGCGGGATTCCGAAGTTCGGGAAAAAATTCAGGAAAGTGATTATTCCCAAAATTCAGGCGTAAAAAAGTATTCCCCTACGAATTTTCTGTAAGGAATATTAAAAAAATAAAGTTACAGCAAAGGACTGTCTATCAATATCACGTTTATATTTAATTCATATCAAAAATATTAATTTATTAAATTTAAATGAACCTTATCTACCGTTACAAAGATGGATACTGGAAACTTCAGTCTCTTTTATTTCTCAACCACCTTACAGTACGTCTGAGTGCCTTTAAATAACACAACCACAATGCATACAACTGAGGGAATTATCTATTCCTGAATAGATTTAAGATAGGAAAATATATTTTAGTGCTAAATAATGATAAAAGTTATTTTTAAATCTCGAATTATGCAAGAAATACACCTTCACCACATTTATTTGCACAATGACAAGTCTATTTCATAAATTATTCGTGATGAGATCCATTTGTTTTTGTATCGTAGATAATTATAAGCTAATAACTTTTGAGTCCTACAGCCCTTTTTGTAAGAGCTGTCGTAACTAAAACTTAAAAGGTAATCGGCATACTAGCTCAGTTTATAAATGTTTTTGTTATTCTCATGGACAAGACTATGGCACGCTTTTATTTATTCAGATTATTTAAATATTTTGATGCTTTACTCTCTCTAAGTATTTATTAAAATTCATGTCAGGGTTTTTTTTAAACTTTTTTAGTCTAACTTAAAATATATATTTTTAGAATTTATTTATATTTATACCAAAAATGCTGACTTAAAAATACAAAACTACTAAAATGGTTGCATTCGATCTAGGTATTTTAATTACATCAAAATACTTAGCCAACACTTGTTAAACTAAATATTATTTAGATTTTATTTGGAAAAACTATAATTTAAAAATAAATTAGTATACAAATTGTAAGTGTGAATATTATTTGCTCTTAAACATTTTTTGTAAGATTACACAATTTCAATTTATTGCTCATACCGTAACTGCAACTCAATCAGAATGTTTGTCCCTTTTCATGACAATATTCAAAAATATTTTGACATCTACCACCGTATTTAACTTAATTAAAACCACCAAATTATTTATATTTAATTTTAATGCAACGAATCGAAAATCAAATTTTAGACTTATATGGTAAATTTTAAAAATAAATGTAAGCCAAAGAGGAAAATTATTTTTAAATTTTTTCCAGTTTCCCGTCATGTTCTCGTGGAAAATCGTTACTTCCAACTAGAAAATTTCCCAAAGTCGAAATTTCATTCCCACACAGGACTAATAAATATAAAACATATTTTCCAAGATATTTCCCTAACACTAAAGGATAACCATAATAGGACCAAGGAAATAATTATGTTGATTCATTCATTAAATCTCCACACGCGTGAAATACACGAATGATCGTAGTGTAGAATTGAAGTTTCTAATCGACTTATAGTTATTTAAACTAGGCTTTAAACTTTGATACAGAAACACAATTCAAATATCAATCCATCTCTAAAATACATTCAACTGCTATTTTTGTAAATGAAACATGTTGACCTATTGGATACTTGGAAGACATCGACAGTAGCACGCCTGATGTTCATCAGACCTTCCAATCAACATTGGAACAGTCTCAGTTTTGAAGTAGAGTAGAAAGCTAATTGGTAGTGACGCTAATTAATCTCAAATGTCTACACCATGTAAAAACCAAATAAATGATTTGTTATTTTTAAAACATTTCAAATATTTCACTTTGAATTAAGAACAACTTATCGCAATTAAATTAGGGGTCATAGCATTTTTTTAATGGTTTAATTTATAATTTTGTTATGTATATTTTGTTTTTTTCCAATTTAGTGTCAGAATTCAAATTTATATGGCTAAACATTTAATCATAGTTATTTATATATTTCAAATAGTTCTATTAACTATGTATTTATATTATATAATTGAGAAACATTGTTAATATTATCAAAATTGTATATTATATATATATATATAAAAACACATATATAATATATGTTTAAGTAAATGGAACAAATTAGTTGGTTACTGGTGATGCATAGGGAACATACCGCTAAGCATCTCGGTATGTGAAAACTTGAAAGGTTTTAAAATTGTAAGAAATTTTCAACGCTCCTTGATTTATTGTTAAAAAAATACTTCCAAACATTAATTATTATTTATTCCTTGATTATTTTAATTTTAACAATAACACACACCTAGAGCTTTCAGTAGTCTTTTACATTACCCATAGTGATATCATTGCTTGCAGTAGTCTTACATTACCCAAAGAGATATTAATGTAGATGTGTCTGAGTCACTGCTTGCGGTAGTCTTACATTACCAATAGTGATATTAATGTCGATGTGTCTAAATCACTGCTTGCAGTAGTCTTACATTACCCATAGTGATATTAATGTCGATGTGTCTAAATCACTGCTTGCAGTAGTTTTACATTACCTATAGTGATATTAATGTCGATGTGTCTAAATCACTGCTTGCAGTAGTCTTACATTACCTATAGTGATATTAATGTCGATGTGTCTAAATCACTGCTTGCAGTAGTCTTACATTACCTATAGTGATATTAATGTCGATGTGTCTAAATCACTGCTTGCAGTAGTTTTACATTACCTATAGTGATATTAATGTCGATGTGTCTAAATCACTGCTTGCAGTAGTCTTACATTACCAATAGTGATATTAATATCGATGTGTATGAGTCACTGCTTGGAGCCCAATTTTAAAAAGGGAAACTTTTCACCATCTACATTTATTTGCTCCGATTGTTAATTATTATTGAAATGCAATAATAAGATAGTAGTGTTTATTTTAGTACCACAATAATATACCTGTACTATTTATATATGTAAAAGTAAAGATTCTAAAAATGCTAATATTTTCACTTAGGCTTTGTAAATCTAAATATATAAGACTTATTCAGATAACTATGATACCATAAAAAGCGTTATAATAATGTTAGTGTTTAGTGTGGAACTGCGTAGTTACGTGGGATGTTGTTGTCACTGCCATATTGACTTTATGACATGTTGACATATTCATGACTGTCAAACTGTTATTGATCAAAGCTAGTGAGATAAAGAGATTAATCTGATAGTGATTTTAGTACAGTTTGAGAAAATGTGGTTTTTATGTCAACATATTCCAATGTAATTTGTTATATAATATGGCTGACTGAATATCAAAATAAATGTCTAAGTTAGTAATGAAAAGATGGAATTTAAGTTTTAAGATCTATGATGGTAAAATAAAAGTAATTTTGTGTCTAAACAAAATATTAAACACAGTAATGAATACACAAGAGCTGTATTGTAATAATATTGGTTGAAGAATGGAGGTAAGCTGCCGAGTACTATTTGTATCAAACAACATATGTGTTTAGCCTGAAGGCGGGAAGGTCTGGACAGGACACCAAACCTTCTCACCTGCAGGTCTAAGCACTTCTAGTAGAACTCACCTGTGTCAACGATCACATCGATCAGGTCCATACTCTTAGCGAAGGCGTCCCTCAGGTTGATGTGGTGGAAAGACACGATGCTGCCCTCTCTCTTCGCTCTCTCCAGGGCTTCTCTTCTCTTGAGCGCCTTCTCTCTCCTCATCTGGTTCTTGTAGAACTCGGCAAAGTTGTTGACAATGATGGGAATGGGCAGAGCGATCACCAGTACCCCACAAATGCAACAGACACTTCCTATCACTTTCCCCAAAGGGGTAGTGGGGCATATGTCACCATAACCTACCGTGGTCATAGTTATACCCGCCCACCAAAACGTTTCTGGAATGCTAATGAATTTTGTATCCTTTTCCTCTTTCTCGGCAAAATACGCTAAACTAGAAAATATGAGCACACCCATGGCTAGGAAGAGCATGAGCAGACCAAGTTCTTTGTAAGAGTTTCTCAAAGTGAAACCTAGACTTTGAAGTCCTGTGGAATGTCTCGCCAGTTTTAGGATCCGGAGAATCCTCATGATGCGGAAAATTTGAACCACTCGACGAACGTCTTGAAACTGATCGTTTGCGTTCTTGTTAGTCTCCATTAGAAATAAAGATACGAAATAAGGAAGAATGGCTAGGAGATCAATAACATTGAGGCCACCTTTGAAAAACTTCCATTTGTTTGGGGATGCACTAAAGCGTAGAAGATATTCTAGTGTGAACCATGTGATGCAAACTGCCTCCACCATGGCGAGCTGTGGATTGTCGATACCGTCCCCTTTCTCGTCTTTTACCTGCAGACTGGGGATGGTGTTGAGCGTGAGAGCGATCGTTGACAGCACTATGAACAGGATGGAGATGACGGCTATCACCTGCAATGGACCAGGATATCAACTGTTGATACGATGTCTCAACACGACGGATTTCTTCTGAGTCTGGTATTCTCAATGACACACTGGTTTGTTCGGAGAGGAAATGTTGTTGTCATTAAGTGTCATCGTGTTGTGTAATTAACTATTACCTACATTTTACTAGCTTTGTGTATTAAACAGTGAATTTAATATATATCCAAAGTGATTAATTATTTAACTTCAATCCGGTATTTGGTAAATAAAGGTGAAGTATAATATAAAATATCTATTAACTTAATTCTTGATATTTTAAAGGCTCAAATATGGGCTGCTATTGCGAGGAATCGCCTTACAATGATGGACTCAAATTTACTCTTGGCACTTCAATTAAACTTTCAGGCTGTGATTTTTCGCAGAATAACTTAGCGTGAATAATTTAGAGTTAATATTTAAACAAGTGGATCAGATCGCGACCTAATGCCATCGTACCAATAAGAGCAAAGCACTAAATTACACCAAAATCTTATCTAGAATGTGGATCTTACTCTTCCAGCAAATAAATTAATTCTCTTAAAAAGGAAAATACAAATAAATCTCAGAAAGTGCTTCATAAGATTCCAGTTCAACTTCATTACATTTTTTTTGTTTATATTTTTGTGATAATTAAATCTGTTTAGTAAGCTGAGTTTCTATCAACATTTTATCTTAGGATTTTGTTTGGTTTTAAATTTCGAATCTACTATTTATTCTGTCTGTACAATATGTAGTTTAAAAAATGAAGCAAATCAAATTTATTTGCCGAGTTGGAGTTTTTAGACTACTTATTCTAGTTTACATTATAATATATTTGAAACATTTTATCAAAGCAAATGTATAAAAAGAATGAAAACGTTTGATAAAAAGAAGTGTTTTCGTAGTTATGTATTAACGGGATTAGTTAAATTATTTATAAATGGTGGAGCTATAACCACCATCAACTTGAAATGAGTATTCGAAACCTTTTCCCGCCACAACTGACTTGGCTGTGGTTGATATCATTAACCTAATTAATGATTGACAAATGATGGAAACTTCTTCATTGTTGCTCAACAAAGTGTTAATTGAAACGGTCCATTACTCATCAACTAAAGAGACCAAAAACCTAGGAAAATAATTATTTTTAAAATAATACCTTTCTTTTGATTGTGTCATTAGTAAGGCTATCACAAATTATATAGATCTTCAAGTTATTTCTGATTAGGGAAACAGTTTATTAGCCTTAAAATAAAGAAGGTCTATTATTTTTTAAATTCATCAATTCATTCTATTTTAATATATAGTCGAACATGGTTATAGTGAGCAAGAGGAGACTGATAGAATGTCCTGGTTATAACCTTTACTTGAAATATCAATGTTTAGTTAGTTTTTCTTTAAAATATCAATAACTGGATAAAAAAATTAGAGGGAAAAATTACTGTAATTATATAACTTCATATTATTCGTATTAATATGCTTGTACAAACTACAATACATTTATTACTAAAACACATTTTGAAACCATGAATGTAATACTAAAAAAAATCTATTCATCCGTGATTAAAAACAATACTCATATATATAAAAAACATTTTAAGTTAGTATTTTTATTTATGGATACTAATATTGATGTTTTTTTCAACACTGCACTTAGATATTTCTCAAATTTTCACTTAAAGTACGTTAAATTTATCTATATTTGCCTCAATTATTTCAAAATCGTTGACTAATGTATCGAATGTAGCTTGAGCCTGTAAGATTTTTAGCAACGATTTTGTTACACTTGTCATCATGTCATCTTCACAGTGATCATATGGATCATATTGTTTCACTTGTCATCATGTCATCTTCACGGTGATCATATGTATAATATTGTTTCACTTGTCATCATGTCATCTTCACAGTGATCATATGGATCATATTGTTTCACTTGTCATCATGTCATCTTCACAGTGATCATATGGATCATATTGTTTCACTTGTCATCATGTCATCGTCACAGTGATCATATGGATCATATTGTTTCACTTGTCATCATGTCATCTTCACGGTGATCATATGGATCATATTGTTTCACTTGTCATCATGTCATCTTCACAGTGATCATATGGATCATATTGTTTCACTTGTCATCATGTCATCGTCACAGTGATCATATGTATAATATTGTTTCACTTGTCATCATGTCATCTTCACGGTGATCATATGGTTCATATTGTTTCACTTGTCATCATGTCATCTTCACGGTGATCATATGTATAATATTGTTTCACTTGTCATCATGTCATCTTCACAGTGATCATATGGATCATATTGTTTCACTTGTCATCATGTCATCTTCACAGTGATCATATGGATCATATTGTTTCACTTGTCATCATGTCATCGTCACAGTGATCATATGGATCATATTGTTTCACTTGTCATCATGTCATCTTCACGGTGATCATATGTATAATATTGTTTCACTTGTCATCATGTCATCTTCACGGTGATCATATGGATCATATTGTTTCACTTGTCATCATGTCATCGTCACAGTGATCATATGGATCATATTGTTTCACTTGTCATCATGTCATCTTCACAGTGATCATATGGATCATATTGTTTCACTTGTCTTCATGTCATCGTCACAGTGATCATATGTATAATATTGTTTCACTTGTCATCATGTCATCTTCACGGTGATCATATGGTTCATATTGTTTCACTTGTCATCATGTCATCTTCACGGTGATCATATGTATAATATTGTTTCACTTGTCATCATGTCATCTTCACAGTGATCATATGGATCATATTGTTTCACTTGTCATCATGTCATCTTCACAGTGATCATATGGATCATATTGTTTCACAAATAATTTAAAGAATTTATGGCATCTAATATCGATATAAACCCTTTTTCTTTGACTTATTAGTTTTACAATTATAAATATTTTGTAAAATCTTTTCAAACTCTTGATTACACCCATGTCCATTGGATGTAAAATGTATGTCATATTGGGAGGTAGAAACACAAGCTCAATGTTGGTCAAATTTTTAATTTGGGATGCATAAGACAATTTATCAAAATCAATAAACTAAGTTTCTTCTATTTGAATACTGCTCCAATCATGTACGTTCAGTACTGTCAAAAAATATCCCAATTCATCCAAGCGTTCTTGTTGGCAGTGCAACCCACAGGAAGTTTTCTTACGTTAATAAAACACCAAACTTTGGGGGATTTTCCTCTAACAAACTATTTGTTCACATTTACGCGTACGAGCGCCGGCTAGTGGGTCTTGGATGTTTTACACAAAAAATTTCCCCCCTTGAATTTAAATATATTGCCAGGTGTCCTATTTCACCGGCGTTGTAAATGTGTTCGTTATTTTGAAATCTCGACTGAATTATGCCCAAACATGGTCAGTAAATTTATTTACCACTATCAAATCTGCAGATCAAGATTATCCACCTATTTCTTCATAAACGATGTTATATTGATATTTAAGTCGATCCAGCCAACCGTTGTTACATACAAAATCATCACGTCTTAGTTTTCTTAACAAATTGTTTTGCAGGAGCCGTCGATTTTGGAGCATCTTTTGTAAATCGAGCACTTCCTCTTGTTATGAACCATCGGTCATATTGCTTTCCAATGGTGGTATGTAAACATATTTATCACCCACAATGTCGAAACTGTTGAAGAGAGCAACATACTTGAACATTTTTTGCCCCACGTATGAGCTCTGGAACAATTTTGACTTTTTCTTGAATCGAGATACGCTTTATTTGGTTATAACCATGTTTCCAACGGAAGGGATCATTTCTAAATTATTTTACAATCATGGTGGTGTTTATGTTAAATGGGGTAGCAAGGTCAGAGGATGGGCATTGAAGGGGTAGTTGAGAGCTGAAGGTCCCCAAAGAGGTCAAAATAAAAGGGGTGAATCAGCTTACATGACAACCCCCAGCAGATTAAGGGCAGGTTTATGACCTCCCCATAATCCGGTGCAGGTTTTCACTAAAGATAATTTACCCTTTTAATTTTTGTCTATTTCAAGATTTGGGTACTTCCAACTATCCGAGCAAATAAGATTATTTTCAATTTATTTTAGTGGCCAAAATGTGTGCGGTATATCCGTGTATTACGCTCGTTATAAAAGTGAGCAATTGTATGAGAATACATTAAAGCAGTGGTCTCGTAATATCCGTGCTCGTTATAACCAAGTTCAACTCAATCGTGGAAATTGTGACTAGCTAAGCCTATATTATGATTTCGATAATGGTTGTGAATAAAATAAATTTGCAAATTTACATCTAGTATAAAACCAGTAGGCTATTTTAAAACACTTATTTAAAATAAATAATATTAATTTATTTCCTTTTCAAGCTACCCTCAAGGCAAATAAAGGGGGAAATAAAATTTCATCTTTCATTGTAGAGGTACTAATGGCATAGCTCTGTTTAAACAAAAGTTATTTCAAATTCAAAAGGAAAACGACTTGGCTTCCAATGAGGTCTTCTACAAAAAATATTAATAAACATATTGCTAAATACAAATTTTTTTTTTACCAATACTCAAGCTCCAATTCAAAAATCGTTAGAATTAAAATCGATTAAATATAGTGCCTTAGTAATTTAATTATCTATGTTTATTTGGAATAAATTGGTTGAAAAGCGTCAGTATTTTGTTGTTTGTACCCGGGGAGTGTTTGTACTTTACACTATTTTGGGATAATAAAAGACATTAAAACACAAATACAATATAAACGGAACAATTAAATATCCAAAGGATACAAAATATGTAATAAAATTCAACCTATTAAAATGTGACTTATATATCGTATTTCTCTGGTCTTGCCCCACTCACCACTCGATGGTCAAAGTGATAGTCTGTGCTGTGATTCCGTAAAAAAAATATAGACATTCAAACACTAGCAACATTTTAATATTGAAATGTAAATTTTATAATTATTCCTTATTAAAATAAATAATAATATTTAACACTTTGATGCAATCACTCAAATAATAATAATAATAATAATAATAAGGGGCGAGATCTATGAGACATTAAAAAATATTGAATACTTGAATTGATGCAATAGCTAACTTAATCTATTATCAGTGAGATTATCCATTTTGTGGATTAAAACATCTGTCACTGTCTCTACTAGATCAAAATAAATCCCTCCATCAAATTAATTGAATAAATCTACTTATTAAAATATTATTTTATGTTCGAAACGACAAACTCCGTAATTTCTACAACTTAAAAAGTAATCACTATCATATTAATTCAAACAGGTTTTATTTGGAAGTAATTAATAAACAATTCTAGGGTTAGGAAAGGTTGAAGAATCTCGGGTCTGGTTGAGTTCCTCTACGAGACCTTATTCAGTCCCCTATTTTTTTTAATCCCTTAATTCTATAGTACAATTCCTCCACTGGTGTCAGGAGGGTCGAGTTACTCCACAACAACTCTGAAATCCGACTATAAGTAACTCGAGTGTAATAGCCTGGTATACACATAGCCTTCAAACCTTGCTATATATGGTTCTCACCCAACCTAACCTAAACTAACATTTCATGTGTAAAAGAATAATTGGCTTATTATAGGAAGACAATTTCAGAAAAAAGTGTTAAAAATAATTATACTAAATAAAACTAGCTTTCAAATTGGCACAACTTAAATATATATATGATTATGGTTCTTACCCAATCTAACACCTAACCTTTCATGCTTTATTGAATTTTGTTTATATTTAATTTAGTGATTTCCTCTGCTGTTCTCGTGTACTTCCAAGCAAAGTAGGGGGCTAACATCTCAAACTCCTCTTCCCCGTGAAATTGGAGGAACTAGACTACTACACTCTGACTAATTATTGTCACTTCCTTGAGGTGTTGTGGAGGAACCAGGTTATTGTTATTGGACTTCTTATCTCCATGGAGGAACTAAACACAGCCGGAAGAAAAGATAGCAAGTTAGAAGGAAAAGGACAGAATGCATACTCAAGACATAGCTATTAATAGAGTTGGTACTAAACGATTATTTAATATCAAACAAAACTACAAGTATGTTTATTTGTTAGTAAATAAAACAACCCCAATTAATAGTTATCAAGCTAAACAGAGATTTAAAAATATTAAATTACACTTTATCTATAAATTTTAATAATCAATCGATTTGCTATTAACTTTATAAATGATATAGAAAGAAAATCTTGCAGTTTGATGTGGATTTAAAATGCTAGTGGAAAATATTTAATATATTTATCAGTTCGAGTGTTTGTAGTTGTAGGAGAATGAAAGAATACAAATAAACATTATTCCAGGGTGATAACATATTTCGTGGAAACGTTTCTCTGTATTTGAAGAGTGTACAGTAACCTCATAATGACACGTTTAGTAGACGTATAAAATGATAGAATTAAAATTAAAATTTGCTGTATGTCATTATGTTTTACTTTCAAATAGAAAATTCTAAAACGTCCTGTATTGAATAAATCAAGATGTTAATTTTTGGGGGAAACAATATTGTTTTCAAAACAGAAAATAAATGATTTGATAAAATTGCTTTCAACAATAATAAAGTGAGAAATACAAAGCACAAAATAAAATATGCATTACAAATCTCCAATACTTCTGGAAAGTAGTTTGGAATATAAGCAACAAATAATAAACAGAAGTTACACATTGCTGTTATAATATTAAAATTGCGAGAGATTGGTTGCTTTTCTAAATGATATTCCCTCACCAGTAAAATGTAATAAACAAAAAGGAAGCAATATAACAATATATAAGTTCTATGCACACATTCACATTCTTAGCCAATCACTGCAAAGCACCATCAACCAACAGTTAGACGCCATTGTTGAGTCTATTTTGCCACCATATCAGTTAACAAAGAATCAGTTTACCTTGAGATATCCATTTAATAAAAGAAAATATATAGAAATTTGAGACATCTTTATTTTGTATTCTCCTATGTGAAGTAAATTGACAAAAGTTCGAACAGCATTTACAGAAACGAGCGTTAGTGATCTGTGGATGGGATATTGTAGTTAAGGGATTTTTAAATGTAATAAGTTATCCAAAAATAGATTAAATATGGGTAAGTTATAAATGGCCAAATTTTGTTTTATATTATCTTTAAATATAATTGTATTTCTGTAAATCGTCAATATGAACACCCAAATCATATTTCAGTATTGTTTAGATATGTACTGTACATCTAAAGGCAGTTTGCGAAATGAAAGAATTAGTTATATCAATTGTTGAAGGTATGTAAAGTTGGTATTAAAGTGGTCTTAATGTTCGATAATTATATAAATTAACATGTATGGTGTATTGAAATATCCTTGTGTATAAAATTAAATTTTACAATAAGTTTAAAAATACAACAATAACTGTGTTTGAATATTAGTATATATTAACATCATTAGAACAGGCTGAGTATTACCGGTTATATGGCTAAAAAAAAATTGGGTTTGAATACAGGCTGGATGTATTGAGAGTGTTTTACTGGTGACAAGATTGTTGGAGCTTGGATAAAGTTGGATGTATTGAGAGTGTTTTAACTAGGTGACAAGGTTGTGGAGCTTTGATACAGGATGTATTGAGAGTGTTTCACTGGTGACAAGATTGTTGGAGCCTGGATACAGGTGTATTGAGAGTGTTTTCACTGGTGACAGGATTGTTGGAGCTTGGATACAGGATGTATTGAGAGTGTTTACATGGTGACAGGATTGTTAGGAGCTTGGATACAGGATGTATTGAGAGTGTTTTCACTGGTGACAAGGATTGTGGAGCCTTGGATACAGGTAGTGTATTGAGAGTGTTTCACTGGTGACAGGATTGTTGGAGCTGGATACAGGATGTATTGAGAGTGTTTCACTGGTGACAGGATTGTTGGAGCTTGGATACAGGATGATTGTATTGAAATGTGTTGTCAGTAAGATGAGATTTCTGTTCAAATCTCATTCTGGTGAATAAAGTAATTCCTACTTCCAAGTAGATGCCAATCCACATCCTCTAAACTTTACTTTCATCAGTATTACCGTATTAACATATTTAAAATATAGTTAGAATGAATAGAAAGAAAGACGTTGGTGGAAACATTCATCTACTAAAATCATATTATTATAAAACGTAAAGTAAAATGATATAAAAAGATTATCATATACAACACCTTGATTTAAAACGATTTCAGCATTGCCATTTTTTTAAATATTCATCAAATTAATTTATTTATTAAAAAGCTTACCCACTCTCATAACTAAATTTATGATACATTTTAATGTAATTTATAGTCAAGTATATTATTTAAGTCAAATATTATTAGAAATTTAAAAGGTGGATGACAAAATAGAGGCCTACATTTTTAGTTTCCCCCCAAAATATTACCATAAAAAATTAATTGCTCAAATTTCTCACATAAACATATTTCAAAGCAATCAGTTTTTGTCTTAAAACGACTGATATAGTTGCAGTTGTTGGATTCTCAAATGACGCCACGTCGACGGTATGGTGAACAATGCTGTGATTGGATTATACTTCGCCAATAGGAAGTAGTATATATGACGTATGATCTTCGCATCTGCCCCTTCTCCATCAAAATGACAAGCAACAGCCACAACATATATGTCTGTCAATAAACACATGTTGTTTGGATAATGTCTAGCAGTTGTCCCCAAGAGAAAACTGGAGTAGAACGAGATATTTGTTTGGATCTCTGCCAAACATTTACCAACTTTATATCTCAAAAATCAATTATATTAATTTCCATTTTCCATTTGATTTGATTTTTTTTTTAAAGTTTGTTTGGTTATACAACTGATTTACGACAGTTTTCTCTTGCAGAGACAAATCAAAATGGTGTGTTAATAAATAATAATAAAAATAGCTCGTTAATAATGCTTAGAGCTTGGCTGTTAGAAAAGTTAGCATTCTTTCACTCTTGAATCTTCTCGATGTAGAGGATGAGAAAGAGATTAATATGAAGAGGAATATCTATAAAGAAAAATTGCTATGTAGAAAGACAGAAGAATAGAAAGTTATAAACAAATGTCATTATTATTGTTATTAAAAAAGTATAACCAAAGCAATAATATTACAATTCAACACAGCTTACAAGGATAATACATACTTCAAACGTTTAGGTATTTGATATTCATTCTATTATTGGTAAGATATATAATCATGGTACTAGATATTGTATTATATGTACTATATATACATAAAATATATTTAATATAATATATAATGTATACATAATATACATAAAATATTATACCTAATATCGCAATACTATTTATGTATATCATATTTATTATATACATATTTTTATGTATATTATATAATATTAGAATAAATTATTAGTCTTCCTTAAGCTACTGTGGTACTGGTGACATTTCCAATTTATTTTGAAATGTATCTTATTATATTACAACGAACACAATTCACATTATGTAATCTTTGGACTAGATGTGCTTATTATACATATATATACATATATAATACAATATTCAGACTAGCTGTATAAATTATATATAATAATAAAATGTATATTTAATACATACATCTAGTCAGAGGATGTTATACCTTATAGCATTATAAGATTTGTGTTTGTTATAATATAATAAGGTGCAGTTACAAAAAGTTTTAAGTGTAAACAGTACAATAATAGTATGAGGACGACTCGTAATTGTTGCAGTTGAATGAGTATCATATCTGTAAGGAAATGCATTGCGACAAGCATGAAGAGAGAAATTTAGTTTTATAAAGCATACATAAAGAAGTGGTGTTGGTCATATGTTATCTAGCATAGTACAGAAAACAGTCACAAGCAATCTAAAAAGAGCTTTTAAAGTGGAGAAAGTAGGAGTAGGATTGAGAATATTTCGTTACAGGAAATAAGGTTATATTAAATACAAAAAACAACTATGAAAACTATTATTTTAACCAAACGTTTTGAGTTGAAACCTATATTTGGCATTAATGTTATCTTTAAAAGATTGACGTTAAAACAATTAAATCTATTTTTAAATGGTGGACATATTATATAGTAGTTATTTACTTGTATATAAATTAAATATAACTATAAATTACTATTCCAAAATCATATATTCACTTTCACATTCTCAATACAATGAAATACTGACGCCATGCCTTAATTTGGTAACATCAATCATCTTTCAGAAAGGAGAGCATTTTAAAATATGTGACAGCTAGAAACTATCCATTTTAATGAATTCAGATTATACATAATACTATACCTTGAAACATGAATTAATCTTTAGTTATCAAATTCATTGAAAACCTATTAATTTGTTTATACATGAAAACATTTCTGATGGTCATTTTAATAAAATTGGTGATAGCTTGATTTTAGATGTCATTAGTTACGTAAGTAGATTTCCCTGTGTAAATAGACTAGTAATAGAGTCTATTTTTAGTGAAGCAAAAGACAGAAGAAGCGTTATTACACAAATATTAGATAAACTTACACAAATTAATTAAATTAAATGTGTAAAGGCCTAGTTTAGATTTTCTCTCATATCACCGTTGTAATTATGAATATTTTCTACCTTGATATTATGATGAATGCTCGAATATAAAAATGTGGATTTCAAAATTCTGTCTCTTTGTCTGTCCCTGATCACAGATCTGCAACAGTTAGATAAATTCTGTTTAAATTTAATATTTAAGTATTATATGGTATGCCTTTTTTTATAAATTAATGATAGATTACTGAAGAGTTTTAATTCCAAATTTTTGATAGTGGCTCTACATATTTTGTTTAAAATGTATATCTGGGAGTGTTTGAAATAACAAAATAAAACTGTTCACTTTTTTTTTGGAAACAAATTCTCTTAGGGATACTTTATTTATGACGTATTTTTAACAAATATTAAACATTTTAAAAATAGATCAGACAATTTCTTTCAAAATGTGTAATTGATAAATATTTTGCAACGCACATAATTATATTTATTAGGTTTTCTTAAAAAAATTAATTTCATATTAGTTTACCGATGACTAATAGTTGGATATTTGAAAATATCTACCGATTTTGTTCAAAATAATGGGTATCTGGTGTCTATTTCACATGGTAAATACTAGTGTCTACCTTATTGTAGTTTTCTATAGTAAACTAATTATGACTATAGTTTGCATATGACTAATTTAAAAAAATTGTCACATTTTGAAAATAGCCTTGAAGGTCTAGTTCAAAATAGATATAGACCAATAGATATTATTTGTTTGATAAATAAGAATATGTTTATATGTTTATATATCTACAAACTAAAAATAACTTTAGAATAGTTAAAAATAAAGATTTTTTTATTTTAATAAAGATAATAAAAGGAACAAAGAGCTTTATTTTTTGTTTATCATATGAACTCTTCACTCGGCATTTTGAAAAACATAGCAATTTTCATTGAAGGAGCTATACATAACATTTCATTTTTCATCCCGCTGTTTGATTGATAGTTTCTGGTGAGCGAATACGAATAAAATGATGGACTGTTGTGATCATAATGTTGAGCGGAGGCCTTGATACAAGTTCACATACAAGATACACAGCCTCCAGGTTAAAATATTTCCTCTCATTAGAAGAGTTTGACCCCTTCAACACGGGAATTACTACATACAGTCCCAAATGACCACATTTATCCAAAGTGGGAATTTTTAAAAAGAGTTCATATTAAATATGATTTTATTAGAGAGTAAACAAAATTGCATTCTAGTGTCAATCAGCTGAATTTTACAAATATAGTTTCAGGTTACAGCCCCACCCCTTCCTAAAAACCAACCCCCAAAACAGCTTTCCCTGACTGCAAATTACAAAGAAAACTTATAATACTGAGGTCCTTTTTTTTTTTTTTAGCGAATGTTTGCGAATTATCTGGTTGTAAACAATCCTCAAATACCATCGGCCGTCTATGAAGTTATGTTCATTAAAAGATGGTGAAGGGTGAATTGGGGGGAAGGTATTGCTGGTTTCTAAACTAATTTGCTTGGACCACCAATCTTGGAACTTGCTCTCCAGCTCGTAGCCTTTACAACGAACATTTTGAAAGTGAGTTGTTAGTAAAATCTCTCACTTTGAAGAGCTGTTATCACTTAGGACTGTAACTAGCGGTTTCCAGTGTCCAAGGTCTGAACCTGGCTAGATAAGTACAATAAACTCTCGTAAGGCTGTGTATCTGTTGTTTCCTTGTCTGTGTCCAAGGTCTGAACCTGGTTAGATAAGTACAATAAACTCTCGTAAGGCTGTGTATCTGTTGTTTCCTTGTCTGTGTCCAAGGTCTGAACCTGGTTAGATAAGTACAATAAACTCTCGTAAGGCTGTGTATCTGTTGTTTCCTTGTCTGTGTCCAAGGTCTGAACCTGGCTAGATAAGTACAATAAACTCTCGTAAGGCTGTGTATCTGTTGTTTCCTTGTCTATGTCCAAGGTCTGAACCTGGCTAGATAAGTACAATAAACTCTCGTAAGGCTGTGTATCTGTTGTTTCCTTGTCTTTGCCCAAAGCTGATGTTTGTTTTCAAGCAGAAAGGTAGGTTGATGTCAGTCAAGCAATTTAAATCTTAACATCAGAAACTAGTTTTCTTCCTGACACCCTGGAGGGATTGACACTCCCCTCCCTTCCCTAATTTTCCCTTTGACAGATTAGCATGTTTTCTTCTTTTATACATCGATTCATTTTGTAAGGAGGAATGACATCTGCATGTAAATAGCTGCTCAATAGTAAATCGAGTTTCGAATCACCGTTAAGGTGTACCGAAGTTGTATGTAAGTAGTAGTGACATGAACTCACATGGAAGGCGGTATAAACGCTTTTTTCTTTCATACGTACTATTTTTAGCTTGCGAACAGTACCCTCTTAAACAATTACATCCCAGCTCATATACATATATATATTTAAAAGCGACGCTTTGGCTGGAAAACGGTTCTTTAATTATTATAATATCCTCCCAATGTGGGCTCATTGTGATAGATGGGGAACTCCGGGATGTAAAACACTAGGCAAGAAGTCACTCTTTTATGCTGTGCGGGCCTGTTTCCTATCCTAGCTAAGGAGATTCCTACTAACTGTTCAGTAATCATTGAGATGCGGTTTCCTTCTGATTTTGTAAACTTCTCCCCCACCTGCTTCATTTCGCTTGTTATTACATCAGCAGGGATATATATTTCGCCCCTTGCTATTTTTCGCCAAAATATTGAAAAACTCTTCTTTCTTTTACATAAAAGTACCATTGTTTATAGGTTTCGCTCATTATTATCACACTCGCTTGGATTTCCCTTGATGTAACTAATGTTTACAAAATTTAGTTCATAATACTGAGCTAACTGTATTGACCTAGGATAGTTCCATTGTTGTGTAAGAGCTTTAATACTCGCTAATAACAATAGGAACCCACCCGAGTAATTTCTACAGGAAATATATTTGAAAGATCTAAAATATATCTGTTGCTATGCGTATGTTATTTTCGTAGGGCTGACCATCCTTTTTAATGGTATTAGTATCTCTCTTGTGTTTTCATAAAGGGATTAAGCTACTGGGGAGTGGAGATGGTTACATAATGATAAATAACCTGTACTATTCACTAGACATTGTTAGAATAGTAAAGTCTCGTAGATTACGGTGGGCAGGACATGCAGCGCGAATGGGAGAATCTAGAACCTTGCTCAGGCTACTGACTGGCAAACCAATGGGAGGACCAAGATTCAGGAGGATAACATTAGAAAGGAGCTTAAAGAGATAGGGTGTAATGAGGTGGACTGGATAGAACTAGCTAAAGATAGAGATAGGGTGTAATGAGGTGGACTGGATAGAACTAGCTAAAGATAGAGATAGGTTGTAATAAGGGACAATTTAAGTGCGGCAATGAACTTTCGAGTTCCTAAAGCCATAGACTAAGTAATTAAGTAGCTCCTAAATTTAAGGTGCGGCCGAAGGGAGCGAAAGTATTTGTACAGTTTTTATAGAATTGAAATTTTTTTGCCAAAATAAATCAAATATCTCTCCAGTAACAACATGGAGTTTAGTTTTCTGCACATGCTAATATCAACCTATCTTGAATATCTGTCAAGGGTGTCCTGGAATCTTGTCAAAAATTTTCTCTTTATTTAAAAAGTTTTGACAAAATTCCAGGACATCCTTGACAGATATCCAAGATCTGTTGATATTAGCACGTGCAGAAAACTAAATTCTATGTTGCTACTGGAGAAATATTTTATTTATTTTGACCAAAATAATTAATGCTATAAAAACTGTAAAATTACTTCGATCCCGTCTGCCGCACCTTAAGTAACAATGGCATTTTAAATAAGTTCGGAGTAAAATCACCAATATCAGAATGTGCGTAAATAAATGTTATTTGTAAAATAACACCAGGTTTGAAACATACAAAATCCATCAAACGTAGTAGAATGGGCACACATCGAAGTGTACTAGTAACCAAAATACTTAAAGATATGACCTTTCATGATACATATCCATTTAAGTTAAATATTGTATTTCTCATTAATAAAATTTGCTTTGAAACCCTGGAGTTATTCTATAAACACCCTGTATAGAACCTATGTGTTGGTTTATGGTACAAGTCTTGAATTTAACTTCATGTTCAAACTATTACTCTCATATTTTCAAAACAATAAAACTATATACATTGGAGGTTTGGAGAACACAAAGGACTATGTTCACACAATAACAATCCCTTAATGTTAATTTATTATTCAATAATAATAGTTAATTTTTTATTCCAATTAAACACAACATTCTCATGATTTATTTCAACTAATACGTATATCTTATTAATATTATATAATTTTTACTCTTATCAACACTTTACTTCTTTTTAGGTTTCTTACACAAAATCTAACTTTACTTGATTATTTTGAATAGTTTTACATATAAATATTTGAATATGTACTTATTGAAATTACAAGTATTTAACATAAGATAAACTGAATTTACTAATAATATAGTCCTATTTTTATTTCACAACATTCATAAATATAATTATTATAAAGTTTTTATTAAAAAATATTTTTCTAACACCTTACATGGCAGTTAAGTTATGTAGACTACCACCAAGATATTTATTAAAAATAGCTAATTAAGTTAATTAAAAGGCGTATATTAACCTTTAAATTTTGTAAGTAGGTTATTATTTTTAAATATATTAAAAGGTTTTGTAATGAAATATTTGCTTATTAAAAAAATACCAAAAAGATCAATTTAATTGGGATGGTTACACTTTCCATACTTAGGCCTATGTTTTAAAATAATTTGCTAAATAAAAAATAGGACTAATGCTATATACAAATTGGCAGGTTTTCTTACTCAGATAAAGTAAAAATATTTAAATAACCTAGTACCAACTGACTCTCTTGTCCAACACGGTATCTCCAAAGCTATAACTACTTGTGTGTTAAAGGAAAACCAAATATATATACATCTACAATTCCACAATTTTCGAAACAATCATCCTGGTTGTAAAAATGGAAGATTTATGACCAAGCCAAATAAATCGCTTGGTCCGGTGCACTCAATGCATTAAGAGCGTTTTCCTGAATGTGTGTATATATATATATATGTTGTACAATGGCGAGCTTATATATCATTGGTTCAATTAATGGAGATCGTGTATTTAGACAATTAGTGACGAAACAGTTGGGATTTAAACTCGTTTTTGTTTACAGTTTTAAGCTGCCAAATAATCTCACAATTTGGGTGAAACTGTGGTTAGGAACACTTGCCACCCTCACTATTTATTAGGCTAATATGCCACTCACGATGGCTAAGGAAGGTTTTTAACATAAGGTTATATAAAAGCAGCTCAAGAACATATTTCTTATAAAGTGGCTGTATTTGAACTGAGGAGCGACATAGATCCTACCTCTAAATAAACTCGATTCAAGTCAAGTACTTGGGACCAATCAGAGAGTTATATTAGTATTTAGGATATAAGAGGTATCATTTCATTGTAGCTGCACAGACAATATATTATTATTGTTTTATTGACCTAGAAGCATTATGTAATATAAGTATTGAAGAAGAAATACTTGATAATTATCAACCCAAACATTGAATACCTAGACATTCACAATGTGTCAGAATAGATCATAGGTCATAGCTGAGTAAGCTTAATTCCAGCTAGGGATGTGGTATCAAGATAAAAGTATCGATACTATAATCATTAAAAGTATAGAAGAAAAATATCGATGCCGTACTAGTATTGGAAGAAAAGTATCAATAACAGTAAGTATCGGTATTGATTATTTTTTACAAAATGCTTTTACACTAGCCATCTTCTTAAAAAAACTTCCATGATTCACTTCTGGGAAGTGCAATTTTTTAACTACGTTCGTCGTTTATATACTCTATCAAGATAGATTATTAACTATTGCCAAACAATAGAAGAAAGGACGCCCTTGAGTTGAGTGAGTTCATTGAGCTCTACAAAACATTCTTTTGTTTAGTTTGTGATGACCGTACTAATTGATAAAGAAGGGGTAGTAAGATTGGTCCTCTAAACCCCGTCACCCGGTAGCATCAGGTGTATTTATAAACAAAGATGAAAGAACAGTCATAAATTATGATTAAATACTAGATTTGCAGAAAATGAGTGAGAAATGAGAAATAGTGTAATTTGTTCTTCCTCCACAGTACACCCAAGTAAACATTAAATCCAAGGATGAATGAAGATAACAAAAAAGTTGTTTCTTTCGATACCGGAGGGTGAGTACTAATATCAGTAAAAGTATCGGGGGAAAAAATATTGAGTAAAAAAATACTAGTATCGAATGGAAAATATCGATATTAGTAAAGTATCAATAATTATTTCACATCCCTAATTCCATCATGGATAAAAATATCAACTATCCATACTTGTAGAACCTCCCTCTCGGTGATTGGTTGGTAAATGACAACTAAGGGATCACCAGACCCCCCCCCCTCCTGGGGGATAAATAAGATTGACAAGCCGTTACGAAAATAAGGTAATAAGGTAAGAGCGTACTTTCTAATCAATATTCAAAGCCTTGTTTCTCAGAAACAGCTGGTATTAATGTAGCATTGAGCGTTATCACGTGAAGACATTTGACTATCAAGATATCGTTTAATGTATGTAGAGTGAATATATTTAAATCAAAATATCATTAATTGTATGTAATAAAGGCAGCAATCCTAGTCAACCCAATGTGTTAGGAGCCTGGCCTACCATAAATAAAGTGTAGGACTAATGTAAACGGTAGATTATCGGATGAGAAGAAAAGATCTCGCGTGTGCCGAGCAAGGCGGAGTCAGTGCTATTTGTAGCTATCACGGGTCGAACTAGGCCTCTAGGATGGAACGTGTAATTACAGTTTGCATTAGGAGATTAATCATACCTAGTCGTTTGCCCGTGGGAAGGGCATTAGGTTAAACAACATCGTACAAAGATGGAACGAGACATTCATGTAATAATGGACTATCTCCACAAGTATTTAAATGCATTTATAATACAACTAATGTATTGATCGTGTGCGTCAAACACAATAACACTTTAATTAACATTTATCTTTTTATTAAATACAACTGATTTAATAATATTGGTGTTATGACCATGAGTGAGAACTTGGAGTACATCAGTAGTAAACTGGGCCCAAGTTACTAAATTATCTCCTATAGATGGGTAGGCTCTTGGAGTTGTTCTCTGGAAAGGGATGACTGGGGTACATTGTATTGATTTATAGGATTATGAACATTAAACATCCATACATTAAATAAAAGGACCATAGGTATTACTTCTTTAGAGTAACATGCAACATTTTTTTAAATGTATTAGTTTACTTAGAAATATAGAAACATACACAATCCAGGGTCTCATTTTAAAGGATCAAATCTGTGTTAAGAACTTCTCAAAACTAACCACTACATTGTTGTCCATTCCGACTGTTCTGAACCAACAAACAAATAATAAAACATCAAATAGAATCAAATAGAATCATATAAACTTTATCGCGTATTTGCTTAACTCCAACAAGAAGTTAAAATGTTCCTCTCTGACAGCAAGTATGAGTTTAGGGACATTTACAGATGAGCAGTGACTGTGCAGGCTAGTTTTCATGGCTAACATCTTACAGTGGCTGAATGAGACAGTGAGTTCTGGAGACGAGACCCATTTTATACAGGGGAATACTACAGTTTTTCAATCAAAGAAAAAAAAAAATAATTGAATGATCTATCCTGTGATGAAACACTCAAATACAGTCTCAAGAAAACATCTTTGGTGGACTTTTGGTCATAGACTGAACGGCTTTCCTCAAATCGCTGACCTTGCCATCAAGTTTATGATGCTTTTCTCAACAACGAATTGTATTGATGGTAAGTTCCCTGAACGTATATATTTTCATTTGTTCATAAATCATAAGTATTTGAGGTGGCAATTATTATAAATAAAAAGTATTCTTCATTCACACTTTTCTTCTTCTATACCTATAATTGAAGTTATATAATCCGCACAGGCTAGTGAATAGGATTACCTATATAAGTTTTTTTTTAGTAAAAAAAATGAGTAATACTTTACATAAAATTTTGTATCATTTGATACTATTTAATACAATTAGAAAATTATATACGTACAATAATTGAAAGTAACAATAATAATATCAATAACCAATATTTTATTACAGAGGTACTGTATTATATATGCAACAGGTATACAATAAAACCTGCTCCAGTGGACTGGGGGAAGGACGGGAGTCAGGGGGCGCCCCTATGACCTGTCTGACCAAGGGGCACAATATAATAAGTTTGTTAACCACTGTGTAGAATATTTTCGCATTCTAAACTTATCAAACGTAATTGGAAGTGTATCGTGTTTTTAAAGAGTTGAAATTAGAAGTAAATCAACAAAATTAAAATAATTATTATAATACTTTTAATAATTTCCGCGTCCATTTAAAACGGCACTGCACAAGTAGTAAAAGGTTTGGCTAATTAACAATGTAAATGGTAAACTATGAATAAATAATAAATCCAAGATAAAAATACTAATAGTTTATAAATTCAATAAACCTGAAAGTTAATAGATTATTATCTCACATTTAAAATTATTGTCAACCAAACAACCAAACTACATATCGGCCCAAATTAAAATAATCTGTGGCCAAAAACTAACAACTCGAGAATGACGGACTTGTACTGTAAGTTTCAAACAACTTTCCGGGAATATTAACATTCACAGGGTGATTCAATAGTGAGAGTCACAACTTGGCTAGTATAAGCTACCCAGTCTTTGGGGCGGAAGTGGTCTTATCATAACTCATTGATAATCAATCCTGATGGAACACGGCGCGAGATGTGATCTCCTACAACCCGCCCCCCCCCCCTCTCCTCTCCCAGGAGAGTTGTCCAAGTCCTACTGTTACAGGATGACGAGTCTCAGACAAGTGTGTTGTGTTTGTGTGCAAGATGTTCACGGTGATTCTTCCTCTCTCTCTTTAACCAAATAATAATCTTTATTTTAGAACACGTGTATTCCAGGTCAGAGAGAATACAACATGAGACACTTAATGGCATAAGTTTTCAAATAATGAGATTCCTAATAAAATCAGACTACACCCTGCTGTACCTGCTATAAGGCGCTCATTCTTTGTGACTGGTATCGAACCTCTACCCTGCGCTACCCGGTGATACTATGCTACGTGTGCTAACTCCAATAAACAATCTAATTGATCGATTTAAGAAACTTACTTAACTAATGTGTTAATCAATCAAAATAAAATATGAACAAGTAAATGTACTCATAACGAATTTATTAAGTCATGAGAGAATGAAAGATACGTTGCAAGATAATGTAAACTAGAGCTCTGATAGACAGAGAATATTTTTGAAGCTTGCTAACGTAATAAACAGTTCGTTTTAAACTATTCTGCAACTATTACTGCTTGGAAACTTGTAGTACATGAGTTATTAAAACTAGTGTTGTCTAGAACGCTCAAATCAAACTATTCTAACTACCACTGGTTGGAGACGTCTTATTAAGAAATTATTATATTTTTGGCACAGAAGGTCAAAATGTAATCTTCTGATAATTACTTTTTGTGAAACTTTAGTAGATTAGTGATTTGGAGTTTGTACAGTGTCTAGAGCTAAAAGTAATGTTCCTATTCATTCAAGCACCGGTTGCAGAATTGTACTGAATACGTAATTACCACTGATTGAAGATTTACTCAATTAGTATTTTCATCAACACTCCGCTGAATAATAAATACTCACAAAACCTTTCTCAGATATAAAATACTTTTTTAATTAATTTCAATTTGGATTAATATGATTTAAATGTAAACGTATTAATGTATGTAAATACAAAACAACTATTTGTTGATATAGTTCAATGGTTGGTGTTTGGTTTGTAGAGGGAGAACTGGTTTGTAGGTCAACTGACAGTGCTATAGTTACAATGGTTAGTGTTTGGTTTGTAGAGGGAGAACTGGTTTGTAGGTCAACTGACAGTTCTATAGTTACAATGGTTAGTGTTTGGTTTGTAGAGGGAGAACTGGTTTGTAGGTCAACTGACAGTACTATAGTTACAATGGTTGGTGTTTGGTTTGTGAGAGGAGATATGGTTTGTAGGTCAACTGACAGTGCTATAGTTACAATGGTTGGTGTTTGGTTTGTAAAGGGAGAACTGGTTTGTAGGTCAACTGACAGTGCTATAGTTACAATGGTTGGTGTTTGGTTTGTGGAGGGAGAACTGGTTTGTAGGAGGTCAACTGACAGTGCTATAGTTACAATGGTTGGTGTTTGGTTTGTGGAGGGAGAACTGGTTTTGTAGGTCAACTGACAGTTCTATAGTTACAATGGTTGGTGTTTGGTTTGTGGAGGAGAACTGGTTTGTAGGAGTCAACTGACAGTGCTATAGTTACAATGGTTAGTGTTTGGTTTGTGGAGGAAGAACTGTTTTGTAGGTCAACTGACAGTTCTATAGTTACAATGGTTGGTGTTTGGTTTGTGGAGGGAGAACTGGTTTGTAGGTCAACTAACAGTGTTATAGCTACAATGGTTGGTGTTTGGTTTGTGGAGGGAGAACTGGTTTGTAGGTCAACTGACAGTGTTATAGCTGCAATGGTTGGTGTTTGGTTTGTGGAGGGAGAACTGGTTTGTAGGAGGTCAACTGAGAGTTATATAGTTACAATGGCTTTTGTTTGGTTTGTGGAGGAAGAACTGGTTTGTAGGAGGTAAACTGACAGTGCTATAGTTACAATGGTTAGTGTTGGTTTGTGGAGGGAGAACTGGTTTGTAGGAGGTCAACTGACAGTTCTATAGTTACAATGGCTAGTGTTTGGTTTGTGGAGGGAGAACTGGTTTGTAGGAGGTCAACTGACAGTTCTATAGTTACAATGGTTGATGTTTGGTTTGTGGAGGGAGAACTGGTTTCTAGGTCAACTGACAGTTATATAGTTACAATGGTTGGTGTTTGGTTTGTGGAGGGAGAACTGGTTTGTAGGTCAACTGACAGTTATATAGTTACAATGGTTGGTGTTTGGTTTGTGGAGGGAGAACTGGTTTGTAGGAGGTCAACTGACAGTTCTATAGTTACATTAATTAGTGTTTGGTTTGTAGAGGGAGAACTGGTTTGTAGGTCAACTGACAGTGCTATAGTTACAATGGTTGGTGTTTGGTTTGTGGAGGAAGAACTGGTTTGTAGAGCGAGAACTGGTTTGTAGGTCAACTGACAGTGCTATAGTTACAATGGTTGGTGTTTGGTTTGTAGAGGGAGAACTGGTTTGTAGGTCAACTGACAGTGCTATAGTTACAATTGTTGGTGTTTGGTTTGTAGAGCGAGAACTGGTTTGTAGGTCAATTGACAGTGCTATAGTTACAATGGTTGGTGTTTGGTTTGTGAGGAAGAACTGGTTTGTAGGTCAACTGACAGTTATATAGTTACAATGGTTAGTGTTTGGTTTGTAGAGGGAGAACTGGTTTGTAGGTCAACTGACAGTTCTATAGTTACAATGGTTAGTGTTTGGTTTGTAGAGGGAGAACTGGTTTGTAGGTCAACTGACAGTGCTATAGTTACAATGGTTGGTGTTTGGTTTGTGGAGGAAGAACTGATTTGTAGAGCGAGAACTGGTTTGTAGGTCAACTGACAGTGCTATAGTTACAATGGTTGGTGTTTGGTTTTGTAGAGGGAGAACTGGTTTGTAGGTCAACTGACAGTGCTATATTTACAATTGTTGGTGTTTGGTTTGTAGAGCGAGAACTGGTTTGTAGGTCAACTGACAGTGCTATAGTTACAATGGTTGGTGTTTGGTTTGTGGAGGAAGAACTGGTTTGTAGGTCAACTGACAGTTCTATAGTTACAATGGTTAGTGTTTGGTTTGTAGAGGGAGAACTGGTTTGTAGGTCAACTGACAGTGCTATAGTTACAATGGTTGGTGTTTGGTTTGTAGAGGGAGAATTGGTTTGTAGGTCACCTGACAATGCTATAGTTACAATGGTTAGTGTTTGGTTTGTGGAGGGAGAACTGGTTTGTAGGTCAACTGACAGTGCTATAGTTACAATGGTTAGTGTTTGGTTTGTAGAGGGAGAATTGGTTTGTATGTCACCTGACAGTGCTATAGTTACAATGGTTAGTGTTTGGTTTGTGGAGGGAGAACTGGTTTGTAGGTCAACTGACAGTGCTATAGTTACAATGGTTGGTGTTTGGTTTGTGGAGGAAGAACTGGTTTGTAGAGCGAGAACTGGTTTGTAGGTCAACTGACAGTGCTATAGTTACAATGGTTGGTGTTTGTTTTGTAGAGGAGAACTGGTTTGTAGGTCAACTGACAGTGCTATAGTTACAATGGTTGGTGTTTGGTTTGTAGAGGGAGAATTGGTTTGTATGTCACCTGACAGTGCTATAGTTACAATGGTTAGTGTTTGGTTTGTGGAGGGAGAACTGGTTTGTAGGTCAACTGACAGTGCTATAGTTACAATGGTTAGTGTTTGGTCTGTGGAGGGAAAACTGGTTTTTGGAGGTAGAACTGACCGTAAGTCGATGGATTTGTTGGCAGTATTGGAACTAGAGCAGAGTGAGTTTTCTTTGAAGATAGAAGTTCTGAGGTATGATATATGGTAATATCAGGTTTTGGGCAGTGTGGACTAATTCTGTGGGCTGGGAACAGGGAATTGGATGCAGAGTTGTAGGTCGTGCCAGAAGGAAGCTGTTCCTGGGGATTGCGTGGTTTCTTAGTGCTCTCCTGTTCCTCTCTTCCGGGAGCTGGGCATATTTGTATCTGGCGCAGTGGATTCTGGATAGTCTCTGCTATTTGTGGTGATATCTTGGGGGGATATCGTGGAGCCACCCCTGGATCTACCCGTGGTATACAAACGTTACAGAAACTAAGGGGAGCAGCCAAAATGGCGCATACACTAAGAGAGGGTGTTGTAGGAAACCTGGAGAGCAGCCCGGTTGGCGCACACCCAAGTAGAGAAGGTATTGTACTGCGGTGACGCCGCTGGCGCTACCAGAGTGATACATGACATCAGCTTAGTTTAAATAAATATTCTTCTTAATTTCATCTTTTATCTCAGTTTCAAATTTGTTTTATATATGCATTATACCTATAGTTAATGAGAAACAAAACGTCTAACCTTAAAATATTAGGTTCTACATAACACGAATTAAAGACAACACATTGTTTGCATAGGTCTTAGTTTAATAGGCCTATATATAGCTACATTAGCTATACATTAATATAAATACAGGGTTAAAGTTAGTCCACTAGTCCTTTAATCTTAATATTTTCCAGTGTTAATTATAATAGTTGAAGTTTTCTACACTAGCTAGTTCACTGCTGGTCTCGGCGGTTCGGTGCCATCGATATAGACGAGGGAGATAATGTACTCAAGGCTACGAGCCTAGGTATGGCTGTGATTAATTATAATGGTGGTGCGCTCTACCCAGTCTTGGCTAGAGATGTAATAAACGCTACGAGCCTAGGTATGGCTGTGATGAAATAGAATGGTGGTGCGCTCTACCCAGTCTTGGCTAGAGATGTACTCAAGGCTACGAGCCTAGGTATGGTGGTGCCCTCTACGCAATCTTGGCTAGAGATGTACTCAAGGCTACGAGCCTAGGTATGGTGGTGCGCTCTACCCAGTCTTGGCTAGAGATGTACTCAAGGCTACGAGCCTAGGTATGGTGGTGCGCTCTACCCAGTCTTGGCTAGAGATGTAGGAAATAATACGCCCGCATTAGGCTCTGAGTGATTTTCTATTTCATTCGTCATTTAATTAAATAGTTGGATGAATATGTTTCTAATTATCTTGAGGAGCAGTGTACTTAGCTTTTAACACTTTTAAACAGCTGATTTAGCAATATGTAAATGATTAAAATAAACATCAAAGGCGTCACTATCATGAATAATAATGATTTCACAACTTCTGTTGTAACGTTGATATGAAAAAATAGGTATAGTGAAATTATTCTTTATATGGCCTAGTTAGATTTAACTAACTTAAGGAGAGATGATATTACTGTTATTCTTTCATTAAAACTTGGAATAATCTTAAAATGTCGTTAATGTATGATAACTTATTCTTAAGACTTATATTAACTGGTTCAAGTGTTATTCGTTTTGGAGTAGCTCTTTGTTTTTTAAGTGGTTATTTAAGCACTGAGAAAATGTATTGATGTATAATTATTTCTTTTTCTTAATTTTGTGAAATACTATTTTGTATTTACTGTGGTTTTTTTTTGGGCATATAGATTTTTTAACTTATATTCGTTTGCAAGCTTGCTCAGAGGTCCAAATTATACTCATACCAGAGTTGTAATATTATGTTTTTCCTTGAAGATGTATCACGGTTATAAACAAATCTTAGTTTTTATTGTTACTTTAGCTCACTAGCTATTGACGGCTTAATCTAATTGGGCATGGAAGACGAAGGTAGTTAAAATGCAGTGAACCCACTTTTAGCGTAGGAGGATAGTAAAATTACCCTCAGTTCACCCTAGTGAGATTCGAACATTGACCTCTCCTTAAATAGTGGTCGAGTAAAATGCAAGAGTATTGCATTAAATCGCACGGCCACTTGTGCGAGTTATTGGAATATATATTTTTAATTTTTTAGGTTTATGGTAGCTTCATTAAGCTAAAAACACATAATTTTTATCAATAGGAATATACACTTAGGATGAAATAAAAATGTTCTACTAAAGGTAGAATTACCTAACTTTCTTTGTAATATAATTAAATTTTAAACTCCAAAGGTCCTAATGTATAAATTAAAGGAACATAAAACAGTGACCTTGTGTGTCATTGATAGCTATACCTCAATTTTATCTTTTGTGGTGCTGACTGACAGCTCACAGCTGACTTCTGATAGCTTTGAAAAGTAGCTATGTATCCTTCCGCCGAACCATATGATCTGCAAAAACATGTATTTATCAGCTGTCACTTCTGACAGCCAAAATTGAGGTCTATATAAGAAACATATATGACTGTTTTATTTATTTTTTATTTATATATATTAATTTTTTATTTATTGTTGACCTTGATATGTTGATGTTAGGGCTAGTATTAATTATTTTCTCCATGATATTATTTTTTTAAATTTAGTATTTAATCCCATTTTGGTTTTTATTATTAAAAATAAATAATTTTTAAAATTTTATTTATTTTACTAATAATTATTTGTTGATAGTTTTACTAATAACATTATAAATGTGATAATATATTACTGTTTATAAAATTTTAAAATGTTATATTTTATTTAAAAAAAATTAAATTTTGCATTTAATCCCATATTAGTTTTTATAATTATAAATAAATAATTTTTAATAGTTTTTTACAAATAGTATTATTAATAACATTATAAATGTGAAAAATCTGAATGTACTAGTAGGCCTATAGAAAAATATATAGACTTATGGTGATCGTTAGTACTAAACCAAATATTAATGCAAGATTCTTTGATGATTGAATAGTTTGGCTGAAGGATTATAAGTAGGCCTAACCGATATTTTGGAAGCCAATCATATCAATTTAAAAGTGGGCCTTTACAATGCTTTCATTATTTAAATATTGTATAGTTATGTGGAAAAACAACTTTTACTCACATATTTAATTCCTTTTTTTAGCACTTCATAAAGGTCTAAGCATATTTGTATTAAGTCCCTTAACCTAGTGGTAGCCTACTGTTTAAAAACTAAAACCTTTGTGGCTATGTAGGACCTTTTTGCAACTAAATGTCAACGCCGATGAGTAGTGTAATAATTAAAAATTAAACATGTTGTGCTATTGTATGAGTACTATATAACAATTCAAACTTTTGTTTATAAAATGAAAAATAATATTCTTACCTCTAGAGAAATTCTCGAAGAAAACATATTCACTATGCTCGCCTTTACAATCTGTTATATTATTTTGTTTTAATATGTAGGCCTATTTATGATAACTTTAAATAATTTAACAAATAAAAATCAATATCCAAGAAAATATGTTTAGGCCTATAAAATAAATGACAATGACAAATCAAAAGCTATCCTAACCAACAAAAATCTATTTTAAATTCACTACTTTTAAGCAGTTATAACAAAGTCTCTAATACAAATACAATAACTTATAACTTGAAATCTTAGCCTGGTATTTTATTTACCAACACTGGAGAAACACTCGCAAGTATTTTTTATTACACTTCACAGATGTATTTGGAATAATATAAACATCATAAACTCGAGGTTTAGCCTAGAGGCCAACACAACACAATCTTGGGGTTAAAATATTTATTTAATAGTCTTGATACACTTAAATTTTCGAATAATGTAAATCGATCACTCAGAAACACTCGCTTTCTTTTTATCACACGCTTTTATTTTATATTTAATAAATAATTACTCTAAGATCACTAAAAAAACGTTTATTTTCCAAGGATAATATGTTCACACCGAAATAATATTCACAAAAGAACACATAGACTAAGTAGCCGAATTAATATTCAAAAAAGACACTATATTATTCAAAGTTGTAATAAAATTATTAACGGTAGCAAAGATACGCCTGTAAATACTCAACTACAATTTTACAAGTATTAAATATTTTTTTCGCTTCAAAATTTTTACTCGCGCACGTGGTTTTATTAACTGTATTTTATACGAGAATTCACTGTTATAATGTCTATTTAAAATGGTTAGATTTTGGTTATGAAAATAACCGTTTGGTTGGTTGTTAAGTTTTGAAGTTTTCTTTTGCTGTTTAATTCAAATTAATTATTAAAAGCAAGAGAACGTTAAAAGTGGCCTTAAATGCTGAAAACAAATATGGCCACTGGATAGAAGCTATGCTGCCGGTGATGACGTAGGGAACTTATTTCAGTTTTTACGGCGAATCGTATCCATACACGGTGTTTACAAAATTTAAACTTAATATTATTTCAAAAACATTTTGTATCTTTTTTACTCTTTATTATCACAAACCATTTATTTATGTTAAAGATATGCGAGGCCAGTTATAAAAATATGAATAACTGAATATAATATTATTAAATGTAAAATTTCACGCTCTATTTAAACTGTAATGGCCACAAGAATTAAAAGAAAAACGAGAAGGAATTAACTAGACTTTTTTTCTTAAATTAGATTATGTAAAAGAAAATTATACTCTAATCCTTGGGGAAGCATTGTTAAAAGTGATTGATAATATTTTTAGTGATAATAATAGTGACACTTACCAAATAATTATTATTTACAAATATGTTGACAAAAGTTACTTTCAGACAATGTTGGCATTACTGATACCATCTGCTCGCTTCTGCTAGCTGTCATGTAAAACCACAAAAGTGGAAATCAAGGTATATGCTTGTGTTTTCAATAGTAAATTATTTAAGAAATAAGCTTGTTTTAAATAAATTAAGCATCATTCCACATATGTACAGTAGTGCCATGGCTTCTTTGGTGCTGACTGACAGTTCACAGCTGACTTCTGACAGTTAACATTTAGGTATATACCTAAATTTTGACTATCAGAAGTGACAGCTGCTAAACACATGTTTTTTGCTGATCATATGGTTCGGCGTAGGGATACATAATTTGGTCCGGTAGCTTTTCAAAGCCGTCAGCTGTCAGCTGTGAGCTGTCAGTCAGCACCAAAGCAGCACCAAAGAAGAACTGTACAGTTATAATTATTTAGAAATTATAGTCAGACACCTTAATCTAATCAACATCGTCTTAAACTTCTGTGCTGATATTCCTGGGTTAGAGTTTCAGCATCACCGACAAAATCATTGTTGAGATTGGTGTTTACTATTTTACAGTTAAGATTTAACGATTGTGGACTCAGTGTTGTATGTGTATTAATATTGAGTTTTAAGTTTAGTGCTTAACTAATATATTTGTTTAGAAATTTAACTTTAAATGCGTCTGATATAATTAATAAAAAATACTAGTAAGCACAAGCGCAAACTGTACAGTACCTATGTAAATAAAATCCTATTTTCCTTAATAAAGACTATGTCCAAATTACGTATGTAACAAAACAAAACAAAAACGAAAGAATATTTCCATGGAGATTCTAAGGCCACATATCTATATTTGCTGGACTCCTCAAATACAACAATCACTCCATGAATACAAAAACCTTTCCATGGAGATTCCAAGGCCACTTATCTATATTTGCTGGACTCCTCAAATACAACAATCACTCCATGAATACAAAAACCTTTCCATGGAAATTCCAAGGCCACATATCTATATTTGCTGGACTCCTCAAATACAACAATCACTCCATGAATATAAAAACCTTTCCATGGAAATTCCAAGGCCACATATCTATATTTGCTGGACTCCTCAAATACAACAATCACTCCATGAATACAAAAACCTTTCCATGGAAATTCCAAGGCCACATATCTATATTTGTTGGACTCCTCAAATACAATAATCACTCCATGAATATAAAAACCTTTCCATGGAGATTCCAAGGCCACTTATCTATATTTGCTGGACTCCTCAAATACAACAATCACTCCATGAATACAAAAACCTTTCCATGGAAATTCCAAGGCCACTTATCTATATTTGTTGGACTCCTCAAATACAACAATCACTCCATGAATACAAAAACCTTTCCATGGAAATTCCAAGGCCACATATCTATATTTGCTGGACTCCTCAAATACAACAATCACTCCATGAATACAAAAACCTTTCCATGGAAATTCCAAGGCCACATATCTATATTTGTTGGACTCCTCAAATACAACAATCACTCCATGAATACAAAAACCTTTCCATGGAAATTCCAAGGCCACTTATCTATATTTGCTGGACTCCTCAAATACAACAATCACTCCATGAATACAAAAACCTTTCCATGGAAATTCCAAAGCCACATATCTATATTTGTTGGACTCCTCAAATACAACAATCACTCCATGAATACAAAAACCTTTCCATGGAAATTCCAAGGCCACTTATCTATATTTGCTGGACTCCTCAAATACAACAATCACTCCATGAATACAAAAAAAAACCTTTCCATATAGATTCCAAGGTCACGACAATAAATATTTTATAATAAGTTATTATGCAGGAATATATTTTTTCCGTAAGATATTTTGAGATAAAGGAAATTTCAATTAGGCTAATGACAGGTAGCCCTCAACCAAAGATGGGTCCCCAAGCCGTTCTGGAGATGCGTCTAGGGGAGGAGGTAAAAGGGGGAGGGGCAGAAAGGAGTGGGGAATTTAACCAATGATAAATATTTCTATATTTTTACTTCCTCGTTACCTTAAAGGTAATTGAAAGTATTGTGATCGCCAAAAAAATTGTGTTTGAGATTTTGGTTAATTTCAACTTTTATGACCCCCCGATTCCGAAAAAGTTGTTTTTGCATTACCGTTTGTCTGTATGGCTGTACTTTGGAGTAGAGCCTAAACTATTTTACCGATCGTGATATAGCTTGGTATCTAGCGTTTTTATATGGTTTCCCTAAGGGATATTTGGAACAGTATATCTAACCCTAAAACTATGGGTAGTTTCCTTAAAGGCGAAAGAAGAAAATATCTATTTTATCAAAATCGGCTGTAACAATTTTTATTAAATTTAATTTTTAAGCATTGATCGATATTACAAAAAAATTACTACCACCAATTTTTTTGTCAAATTTACTTTAAGGGGTCCGGTCTGATGAGTAAATTCAATTTTTTTTAATATCTCCGTAACTCTTTGAGATAGGCCTATTAAATTATTCAGCATTTCAAATATGGAGGTCTATTTATAAATTTTCTTAAATATTTTTAACATACATTTTATAAAACCAATAATTTTCAATCTATACGCATAATCTATACGCTAAAAGTTTTATATATATATATATATAACATTTTTAGCTTTTTGAACAGTAAAGGTTAGGTATTGTGACCATAAATAAAAATCTAGCCTGATATGGTTAAAAAGTGGTTTTTGCAATGCCGTCTGTGTGTGTCTGTTTAACCCTAAAATTAAGAGTGGTTTAATAAAGTGCAGAAAAGAGAAAAAATCGATTTTCTCAAAATTGGCACTAACGATTTTGATTAAAATTCCTATTTAGGCGTTGATTAAGATTAGTATAAATAAAATGGACATTTTCATTTTCCCATGAAAATAACTTTCAGGGTACTTTACAGAAGCTGAAATGTCCGCCTCTCCGCAACTATTTGAGATACTAAATAACTTATCATCGCAAAATTGTAGTACTATTAAAAATAAAAAAACTCTTATTTGAAATATATCTTTATAAAATCAATAGTTTCTGAAATATTGGCAAATATATTTAACCAATTTTGGGATCTTTAGTTGTAGAGAGATACTACTTAAGTCTTAACACAATAATTCTCTAATACCATAGGGTAAGTAAATGAGCAAGTTTCTCAAAAATTGGATGTTCATTTTCCTTTAACCTCTTAGAGGAAATGTTTGTACAATGATATATCTCTGTCATTTTAGACTCAATAGTCAATATTTACCTATGTTATTGGTCAAAATGTATAACTGAGGAATTTAATAGCAAATCGATAACTAATAAAATGTCGAAAATTTTAATCGGCAGTTGAAATTTTAGTAAGAAGTGTTGACCATTGTGGATCCGATACCGATACAAATGAGGACTTTGCTTCTTCAAAAATGAAATTATAAAATTTAAAACTGGGAGTCAAAAAATTATTTACGTAAGTATAGAGCAATTTTTTCTCGGTTTTGCTAGCGTATATTATTTCATTTCACATATTTACGAGTTTTGAGTAAATATATCAATTTTTAAACAAAGGAGGAGAAAGTCCGTTAGGAGTTTCATACCATTTAATTATACAGTTATTAATTTACAATAAAAAGTCTAATTAATTGAAGAATCTCATTAAACGTAATTATGTATGTTTTTTCATCGTGATACGTTACTCTTCATAAGAAAAATAAAATGCAGTAACTATCCGGGTAAACAAACTTTGACCCAACAGTTGAAGGTGTCAATGCTATTAATTAGGATCAAGCCACATAAATGTGCATGGAATATTGTTATCCACGCTTCATTGACTAGAAAACTATAATTAATTATTAACTGTTGCTCTTTCACTATTACACTTAAGATGGGGTGCTAGTGCGCGTGAGTTTAGGGCAGTATTTTCGAAGTTTTTATAGCATAAACATTTATTTGGCCAAAATAAATCAAATATTTCTTCTATAGAAACCTAGAGTTTAGTTTTCCGCACATGCTAATCTCAACAGTTCTTTAATATCTATCAAGGAAGTCCTGGAATTTAGTGACAACTTTTTCTCTGCATTTAAAATGTTTGTCACCAAATGCCGCTATGCTCATGAGAGATATTCAAGAACTGTTGAGATTAGCATGTGCAGAAAGCTAAACTCTATGTTTCTATAGAAGAAATATTTAATCTATTTTTGCCAAAAAATGTTTATGCTATAAAAACTGCAAAATTAATGCACTAAACTGGCGCTCACTAGCACCCCACCTTAAAATACTTACTTTTCTGTGAAAAGTTTGGAGAATTAGTTCTGCATCTCCATGTTTGTTAGCATAGTTTACTGCACAACATTGTTTAGGCATGGTCACAACATAAATGAATGTTAACACATAGTTAACTGAACATTAACTGAATGCTAACAAAGTAGTGTGCGTTGAGCCCACCAGTACTTCATAGAGCGCAGCACGCTTCAATGTCTTCACCCCGCCATTGCAAGAGTACGGGATCTCTCTAGTCTATATCGATGCTCGGTGCTGGACTGAGCTTATCACTTGGCCGCTAGAGGAAACCCTTTCTCAGCGTGGTGGGACATGGCCGATAGATCAACGGGTCACGTCAAACATATTTATGTTCAAATTACTTTTTTTGGCAAGATATAAGGTATTTTAATCATTTCCACAAACTTTTATGAAGCGCATATTCATGTTTAAAATTACTAATGTATAATTTACTTAGAACTATATAACTGTCAGGATTTTGAGAAAAACATGTAGATAGTACATTGTGGTTTTATAAAACACTAGCTGTAAGCTTCCGGCATTGCACAGGTATAAAACAATTCACTACTGTATCCAACTTAATTAATTTAAGTTGCATATTATTTCAGAGAGAATGAAGCAATTTTGTACTTAAACGACCTCGATGCAGTTCTCCATATTAGTCATTCATTCATTTATGTGTGAATAATCACTTCCCACTTAACTCCACCTCCTTTCTCTCATTCCACAGCCCTCCCACCACCCTCACCATCTGTCTGTGTCACATGCAGTCAGCTGCTAGCTTCAAAACATGTTGGTTGAGTTGGATGTGTAATGCGAGCCTGTTACCATTAGTGATAACAGTGTGTGTAGTGACAGTATATTGTGTGCCAGCAGTTTAAATATACAGAATAATTTTAAAAAAAGTGCCACAATAAACGGAAAAGAAAATCACGAGATGTGGTATTTGCCACGAACCTTTATCGGTAGTAGAAACTGTTATTGTGACTTCAAAGGGGATTGGGGGCTTAATTGAATCAAGCATTTAGAGGATGATAAAATGCATATGACATTCGAGAGCCCAGAAGCAGTGATTCTACATAAATAATGCTGCAAGCAGTACACACTTAGTACCTCAATTAGAGCTTTTTAGCAGGCATTTCTAAAAATTAAAATAATACTGCTAGCTGAGATCTACCTCCAAGACGCAGATCTGAAACTCCAAGTTTTGATTTTAAACACAACTGTTTGTTTTGTGACATGGAAACGATAATAAATAAAAAAACACTAAAATACAGAAAAAAAACTTTCATCTTGTTCATACACTAAATATAAAACACACAATCTTAAGGTATGAGAAAATCGGAATGAAGACTGGGTTGTAATTGTAAGGTCAAGGGTGGAAGCAGTTGTGGATCTAGTAGCATCAGAGGGGCGTTGCCACTCAGATTGCTAAGCAAGGCTTTCAAACAAAACACATTCTTCTAGAGGTACTGGAAGTCTCAGAAGGCCTGCAGACCAGGAACTAAAAGAATAATTTTTAAAAATATGGGATTATATTGATGAAAGTAATGACTGTCAGCACTTTATTTCAGATTTACTACAACTGATGAGGAATTTGTCAGGTATTGAAGAGGTTTAATAAATTAATAAATTTAAAACCTTACTAGCCAGTCATTTTGGTGTTATAGTATTAATTACAAATTTAAGAAAGAAACCCTCTATCGTTTATTTAAAAAATAGAGCAGACAAGGTTTTGAGTGGGTCGTGTTATTAGCAAGGACACAAAGATCCTGAAGCTGAGACTAGGAGAATAGTTACTACTGCTGCAAGTTTATTAAGGGAAGCAATCCTAAATAAAGTTTATGACAACTCTTATATTCCAGTGTTGAGGACATAAAAACAGGTGGAATGGATTAAGTTCCTCAACTACTGAACTACTAGAAAACAGAAGTGTATCTTCAATCACAATTAAAAGCAAGTAAGCAAGCCAGAGATTGAAGAATGGATTTTTTAAATTTGTTTTGATGACACTGATATCAATGTAAAGACTCTGGAGGGAATATATACATTTCTTGCTCTTCGAGGTACACATTATATAATGTCTAAATCTGTTGTTATAAGTATCGTAGGAGTTTAATGAATTAAATCGTTTGATATGGAAGCATAATTTACCATTACAGTCCCTGTTGTGTGGGAAAAGAACAAAGACTTGACTGTAACAAGTAAATGTGGAGCTATTGGCGCAATAAAATTACTTGGAAAGTCAGGATACATGCATAACTGCTAGGATTCCAGAAAATATTATGAAACATACTATGTACTGGCTCTACCTTTCATAAATATTGATCCAGAAAAGCCAATAGCTATTTACTCCACTCTCAGTTACGAAGCCAATCAAATTAAATTAGCCGGCAAGCTTTGTATCGTTACTTTTGACCAGCCACTGTTTCTCAAAGCACTTGACATTGTTGCCAATGCAGCAGATGATAGAAGCTTAGCAGACGTGATTGTAAGTTTAGGAGACTTCCATCTCCCTATGAGTTTCTTAGGGTTCTGCGGAAAATTAATGTAAGGGAGTTGAATTGAGGATCTCTGGTATACTGTTTATGAAAAAGTGACAATAACTCATCTTCTCTCAGGGTATGCGTATGCAAGATCTTATAGAGCTCATATTATGTCCCAATCTGCTTTGATGCTGATTTTGGAAGTTTTCTCCATCTCTTAAGCTGCTTTTTGAAAAAAAAATTGATGAAATCCACTCTAAAGTGATCAGAAAAGAAAAATCAATTTACGAAGCTATCCACGATTGAAAGATAAAAGAGATAATGTTTCAGTTTGTATAACATTGCCAAGAACTTAGTGGATTGAGTAGGACATAAAAGTTTTGGCTATAAGAATTTCAGGTAATCAACTTTATGCTAGACTTCTTTTTGTCAGAAATAATTTGTGACTGGCAATTGAGCATCGATAGAGTTTTCAAGATGTTGCCACACTTTTATGCAGCTTATTACTTGCCATACGCAAAATCAGCCGATCTGTATGACCAGAAAATGTTGAATCTACAGAAAAACATGAAAAAAGAAGGCTTAGTAAAGTTCTTAACAAAAGCTGCCTCATGATAAGAAGAGCAGAAGTTTTTTCACGGGGAATTATACTGACATGACTTTTGAACAAACATTTATGCAATCATCAATGTCTATTGGTGGATTGACTGATGGAAGAGGCCTTGGTGAACGGACGATGACGAAGTTTGTAGCATGTGATCCTGAATTTCTTCAGATTAGAGATATATTTGAGGAGTTCTCTGTGTATGTAACAAAGTTCAATGAGCAACAAATATAACTCAGATATAATAAAAGAGAATGAGGTATCTAGGGTGTAAGCAAATATATTTATTGGTTTTATGCTCATCATACTTTTAAGCAGAACAATGAGTTGGTTTCTGTGTATTTTGGGCTGGGAGCGACAGTTAATGGTGTTAACTGTGATGATGCATATGAAGTGGGGCTTTGCAGTATGAAAGAAATTGAAGGGAATAATTTGCTGATGTGAAACTGAAAAGAAACAATAAGGTCAAAACCATAGCAACTGTAGCAAACAGTATAAGGGTGAGATTAGAGGATGTTGTAATAAATCCTGATCAGTTGTTTAAGAGATTCGTTTGCATCTCCTATGGAACACAAAACTTCAAGTTTTATTTCCAGTACGAGTTGTTGTTGTTTGAGAATAGTAGGATGTTCAGAAAGGGGACCAAATCAAGAATAGTCACGGTATTTTATAAATGGAATGTAAGTGAAGAAGAACAGCAAAATTTGAGAAATAAGATAAATGTTATAGATGGTGGATACCTTCTGCATAATATTGTGGGGCCAAGTGCAGAAACATATGAGAACAGTATTTGAAGATATGTGACTCTTTTTATTGAGAAGTATATGTTTGATGGCTACCCAGAGTATTTCAAAACTAAGGGTCTGAAATATATTCGCAGAGTAAAAAGAACTTCACCGCAGATAGATATCACCTCTGAAATGAAGTGTTTTTTAAATCAAAATTAATTTTTAAGCAATCCAAAAAACAAGAAAAATCTTATTGAATTGTTGTTCAGAAGCTAACTGAACAAGTTTCCGCATCATTGGCTGAGGACAACGTAGATGTTGAAATCATACAGATAGCCATAATTGTCTCCAAGAGTCATAGCCAAAGCTCGGTAGTTGTCGTTGGACAAGATACTGACCTGTTAATGTTACTCGTTGGACTACCAGAATCAGAAAAATGTTCGAAATTTTTCCAGAAATCTTCTAGTGCTAACACCTCTGCAACGTTGTATGATATTTGCAATATACGCGAAGTAATTAAATAAATGAAGAATGTGCTCCTCTTCACCCATGCTTAGACAGGGTGTGACACCACCTTTGCTTTTTTTGGGAAAAGGCAAGCTTACAGCTCTTCGTATGCTTGAGGAGTCTGAGCAGTTCCATACAGAAGCCACAATATTTCATACAAGTAGCGTAGACCAAAACGAGGTTAAAGAAACAAGATAGTATTTCATGTTCAAGTTGTATTGTTGTTGTAGTTCTTATAATTTTGATGAAAGCAGGTATACAATGTATCTCAAAGTAATGGCAAGAATGTCTTTAAAATAAAAAATTAACACGGCACATCTACTCCTCCGACATCTGCTGCAATGGCTCGAACAAAAGGATGTCGACGCAAATGAATGGGGCTGGAGACTTGAAAATCACAAACTCTTCACTGTTCATTCTACAAAATTAGCAGCACCCGAGGAAGTTAACAGCTTTGTCTCCTGTAGCTGTAAGGTGTCCTGCCAGACAACTGCAGCTCTGTGGTGTCCTTAGCACTATAGGGAAATATATGGAGTTTTCTGAGGATCCTGTTCCAATGTGACTATGGCACAAGAAGAGGATGTTGATGAGGACTTAACGGAGGTTCAAGGAGCCCACTCTTGAGATCTATGTTAGACGCTAATTGTTTCTTCTCTCTTCAAATAGACGAATTTCATAACATGAACAATTAAACATTATACTGTAAGTGTAAGATAAAATAGTACTTCAGACAGATGTATTAAGATTTTCACTATCTTCTGATATTTTGATAAAAAATAAAGTTTTTACTCTGGATGCTTGTATTTATTGGTATTAGTCCTTTCAAATATTTTATGGTGAAAAACTATTTTACAAGAGCCGAAAGGCAACCCTCCCTGAAATAATGGCCTACTTTGCCATTTAATTAGCGTTGTCACTTATTTTATACATTCTTAAGAAACTAAAATGGGACTTACATATATGGTTTTAAAAGTCTTTTAATTGCTTTTCAAATTATTTTGGCATTTTTTTTTACATAATTTTTCTCTGTCCAAATTTAGATTAATAAACACAAACACAACGCGTATGAAATTGATTTTTTGAGAGAACAATTTTTTTTACGCTTTTACTGATAATGGATGCTGTAGGAGGAAGCAAGAGGTTTAGGGATGGGAACTTTTGACTGGACATTTGTATTCATGAGGGTAGTTGATAAGGGGAAAATTAGCTTTATGTTTTCCCCCCTTATAAACGTTAGGTTGACTGGGCTATTGGAGTCAGAAATACGCACACTCAGACCATGGTCTAGTACAATTCTGATCTTGATACTCTTTACTTCCAGTGATCAGCCATCAAAACCAAAAAGCGCTAGTATCGTCACATATTAGCACCACAAATTAAAAAAAGTTTGAACAACTAATGTTACATTTTATAATTTTCTGTAATATGGTGATAAAATAAAATTATTAATTTATAGCCAAATTTATGACCATAAGTAAAATTAAGATAGACTACAACAATAATGGTTTACTCAATATTGTAAAATAATGTAAGTTTGTTAACCTTCTGTGACTGGCGCACACAACAGCTGTACATTTTTTTTTAAACTAAAGGTAATTAGGTCAGATCCCCTATAAATATTCCTGCTGCTTAATATGGGGTCATCAAACATTAAAAAAAAAAGTTTATTTCCTGAGATATGGGAGTTTAGCTGGCACCATTCAGGAATGTTGTGAATACGCAATGGTGCCATTTGTGATGTCATACGTCTGTCTCATTGCCACCGTATGTTTAAAATAAAACAATACAGAACTAATATAGAAGTAAGTAATCAGTTAGTTTGTAATACAGTAAAATATAAAATAATGCCTTACAATATTTTGTTATTTTTCTAATAATAAGCTATGTTTTTGTAACAGTTTAACAATATTGTATTTTTCTTAATAAAATTTACAAAATACAATATTATTCAAATATTTATTTAATAATATTGCTCCAATAATAATATTAAAGTATGTGTTTTTGATTATTATTTAGAACATTATAGGTTGTTTAAAAATTGCAATGGCGCCAGTCCTTATGTTATTTTCTTTAGCACTAGTCCTCAAAAGTTAATAATTCTAAATGTGTACTATTTTTACCAAAACTAGCTTGGTACACTCAAGGGCTACTTTATACACATTATGTTTTATTTATACTGTTCAGCATGAAGTATTCGGTTTTGCCGGGGAGAAATATTTTAAGGTAAAAAGGATTAAAGGGTTAAAATTATGTAAGCAGGTGAAAAATGAGCAAAAAAGGGTAGCTTAAGTAAAAAGGATGGATATTGTTTAAAGGGTAAAAAGAGAACTTAATGCTCGTTTAAAGGGGAAGAGGAACTTAGGAAGAAAGAGGATTAAAATATTAGATGACTTGAAGGAAAGAAGAAAATTCTGGGAGCTGAAGGATGATGCAGAGGACAGGACGCATTGGAGGTCTTACTGACAAAAGGAATGGACCTGTCGTAAGACAGATCACTTAGTTATAATACAATTTTTGTTAATCTAATAAAGATAAAAATAGTAAATGGTTAAAAGAGATAAAATGGGCAACAAGGGAAAAATTGGTGAAGGATAAATTAGGTAAATAGGGCAAATAGTGAAAAATGGTGAAAATTATTAAAAGGATAAAAATGGTGAACTAAATAAAAGGGATAAAAAGGGAAAAAAGGATCAAAATGGCAAAAAGGGTCAAAAGAGCAAAAAGTGAATATAGGGTAATTGCTGCCAAAAGTTCCAAAATGACAAATTGTGTAAAATGGGTAAGAAAGGCCAAAGGGCAAATATGGTGAAAAAAGAATAGAGGGTATAAAGGTCAGAAGTAAAATCAATAAAAAAAGGTGTAACACGTAGGGATAAATGTAATGAAAAGTGTAAGGGTTTAAAGTGCAAAAATTAATAAGAAAGTGCAAAAGTGATAAAAGGTGAAAAAAGGGCATAAGGAGTAAAATGAGTAAAAATGGCAAAAAAGGTAAAAGTGGCAAAGAGGTTCAAGTAGATAATCTAGTGATAGTAATAATCAAAGGGTAAAATTATATAAAATTAAAAAATGCCAAAAGGTGCAAAAGGCTCTAATGAGCAAGAATGGTAAAATTGTCAAAAAGGATCAAAGGTTTATAAAGCGTATCAAAGGTAAAAGTGGTAAAAATAATAAGTCACATAAGTATGAAGAGGGTAAAAAGGCAGATATTGGAAAAAGGGTAACGTGGGAAAAAAGGGGAAAAGTAAATATAATCAAATTTTAAAATTCCGGCATACAAGTGCACATGTTCGTGCGCAGGTTCTACTAGTGTTAACATTTCACACCGCTGCATGCCGTATGTATCACACAAAACTCATGACAAACTCCTCATTTTTTATAGAGAAGTTAGATAGATAACTACTATTAATAAAACAAAGTGTAGCTCTGTCAGTTTGTTGTATGTCTGTCTATCACTGGAACATTTAAAGCTATTGGATCTTTATATTTGGCATGGAAATGCAGAGCCATAGCAACAAACGGTTATCTTCAACAATTTTTATTGTTTTAGAATTTTCTCTTCGGAACCGGTTTGTTCAAGAATAAAAGCATGTTTATTAATTTTTTACTTTTTATATACACACCTCCTCTATAATTTTTTCAGTGATCAAATATCAATAAACTGACATTTTTCAATAGAAAACTGCCGGCTTCATAACAAAAAATAAGAAAATGTAACAATTAATAAACATCGGTATATTATCTTATAAGGGGTGTTGAAAATATTAACATAAAAATTTCACTCGTTTTCGAGAAAATTGATATTTCCAAACGTATGATTTTTCCCAAGACCTGTCCGGTAGCTAGCGCCATATATGGTTTCCGTGATCCATCTGTTCTTGTTGGCGCGGAAGGATACTTTGGTCGGTTGGGAAGCCTGACACGCCTTTCACCCTCTCACCCACCATCCCACAAAATAGGTTTTAGAATTGCACTCGACAGGGTCAAGGGCCTTTAACCGATTTCAATGCAATTTTTTTATTTCGTAGGATATTTTTATCCAGGCACGTCTTAACGTATATAAACTTATATATATATAAATCACGCTATTACTTCATAGTGTATAGTAATAAAACGCATAAGCTTTAAAAGTCAGAGAGAACTTAGCCGATTTGATAATGTCTGGTGAAAAGCGGCCAGATCCAATTACCTTATGCTAAGCTAAGCCACACTAGCTATTTTCTCTGAATATCTACTACTATACTGTGACGTAAGCACCCACGCTTTCACTTAAAAACCAATAAGGCGATTGAGCTGAAGTTTCGCGTGGAGATAGCTCAGACCTTAGGTTAATATATAGGCTAATTAGAATTAGAATTCTAGTCCCACCATTATTCCGTCTCCATATGTATCTACGTAACCACTGAGGAGAGGGGTTCATCTAAATTTTAAAAAAATACTCCCAATATTTAACAACCCATAAAAATGTGTATCTATTTGTAGGTCAAGAAACTGATACATACTAATTACTGACACACATCACTAGTACTTCACAGTTGAATAAAGTCTTCTTATGTAAATCAAATGAGAAATCTTAATATTTTAGTAACGATAAGAACTGTGTATACTTTTCAACCAAGATATAACTCTATGATATGTTTCTTGCTTTTCTTTAGTTTCAGTTGACATCCATGCATGTTGTTATTTGCTAGTTGATATTTGGTGAGGGCAGAATATCTGAAATCATTAGTTTTACTATTGAAGAAACACTATTGTTGAGATTAGAACAAATCTTTATTCATCTTAAACATCTTCAATCCTTTTATCGATTTTTATTATAATGTAAAAGACTATTTTAGATCATAAGAATTAATATTATTTATTATATCTAAAACAGTATATTATATACATGTAATATAATGTTTAGGATATAATAAAAATGTATCATAAATATTAAACTTTATAAAATTATATTAGTATTATATTTGACAATACATGAGTATTGTTCTAAATTTTTAGTATATATATATATATATATAATATATTTCCATGTAGAATATGCTCATTTACTTGTAATTTGTTTACTATAAATACTTTTTTATATTAAAAATTATTATGTATCAGATTTTCAGACTAATAGCAAAATGAATATTTTTGTAATATTTACATTAAATGTAAAAGTTTTGTATGTATTTAATTTTCGTTTACATAAGATATTTTACTTTTTCATGATTTCTTTATCAGTTCGTTTTATTAGTAAATTATTTCATGCATAAGCTTAAAATAAGACTCTAGCTGTAATTTTATTTTATATACAGGCTGTTACAGGGTCAGTCCTACTTTTTAAATAGGTCAATCGCTCGATTTATTTACTAAATAATAACGTAAATACGTGCAAATGAGGAATTAATAATGAGAGAACGAGTTACTATCCCACCAAGTTATTTGAGTGCCCCCTCCCCCTCCTCTTAGAGACATGTCTGCACTTGTTTCACCATGTTTTCTGAGACATGTCTCAACACGCCTGAGTCTATATTGTTTATTTCAGTCATGATATTTTACCAAAGATCCCTAGTGATTTGTTGTCTGTTTTTGTAGACTCTCCCCTTAAGATGGCTCCACAAGAAGTAATCCGCTGAGGTTAAGTTTGGTGATTTGAAGGGCCACAAGATAAGAGATAACACGGTCCACGAAGAAGTTTTTGATGAGAGGACAATCACTCGTGTTGATAAAACCTTTGTGTGGCAGCAACCCTAATTGGTGAGCCAGTAATTCTTCACGTTAAATACACGCTATTGGACTTTGTAAGGCATAATCGTGAATACTGACGAGTTAACGCGAAAACAACCACCGAAGTCAACACCAAAGCCATTTGCAAAAAAAAAAATCTCCTACCGACTACCGTGCCATTTGAATGGCTTTGACATATAGCCACCAGCACGAAAACAAATTTATATCGAATTAAAATGTGGGATTTCCCACTGAAACATTCTGAAAATTTGTTTATAAGTGCGTAATTGATTTTTCTTGTTGTGATGGATTAGTTACAAAAAAATTCTTTGAAATATGAATAACTTGGTACATGTGAAGACTTTTTGATAACACTTCTTTTGTATTTGTAAAATATTTCGCATACATTTGTTATCAGTGACATAATGTCCGTTTTAGATCATTATTTTATAAATGTAAGTATTTTGTTGTATTTTTTTGGCAGGGGCTCCTTTGAAGTGCAAATTTTTAGCTAGTTTTGTTTGAGGGGAGATATATTGCGAGTGTATTCGTCAAACCCTTTTACATCTTTAATGGTTTTAGGTAGGTAAATTATAATAACTAAAATAAGTGATAGTCCGTATGATAATGAGCGTTAACATAGTTAACTATCTGAGGTATGTAAGGATTAATTGATTTTGTCAGACAATAAAACAAAAATATAACATAAATATATCAAATAAAGCACTTGGGCATCGAAAAATGCATTAAAATGCATAACCCTGTCCCTATTCCTCTCTACCTTCAGTTAAGAAATAATTTATGGAGATAATGTCTTCTCTAAGTCCAGCCTTGGTCTTAGCTATGCAATCTGCTATGCAATCATGTATGAATGATAGCATAACACAAAGACTGAGCCATCAAGTTGCTACCTTACAGCCACGATGGAGTGTACAGTGCGTATATAAGTTTGTGGTTCGTGATAGTCTTTAGAATCTTACCTATTTGGTTTATGTAGTCTGAAGATAAACTAAATTACTTCAAATTTAAAGATAAAAAATATTCTAAAAATGATGGTTTACAAATGGTATCTCCAATATCATGCCTAATGTATAAAGTATGTATGCAGAGTTATGATCTAATCGTTTTCAATAAATTATACAACATTCTTGACACAAATTTTTAATGCATATATGTAAATGACATTTTCATTATTTATAAAAATATAATTCCAGATTTATCTCCCTAGAACATCATGAACAATATCCATCCAGAGCGCTCCTTTAGCAGTAAACATGGAATAAATAACAACATTTTTTATTTAGAGCTAACATTCATTAAAAATATTCACTACAAAACAGAATACTACCAATTTACAGAAAATCTACTCACGTTAATATTATTATTCGTAACGATTCTAATCATTCCACAGATCAAAAATTAACAGCTCTTGATACTTTAATCCATAGACTTCTTCATATCCCTCTTACTAAACAAAATTTCAAAATGGATCATCAAGCAGTTATATATCAACAATGGCTACTCTTCTTCAACAGTTTATAAATTACTTCAACGTCAAAAATAAATCAATAATCACCTTTTCTAACAAAACTTTAACCAGAAACCAAGGCCCTGTAGCCAGACAATAATTTCGGGCGGGGGGTGGGGGTTTGGTGGGTACATCCACCATTTTCTGGATGATATGAAAAAATTATAAATGATAAACAGTTTAACACAGCCCCCTAATTTGTACTTGTGCCTTAATTTTGATATTGTTTGCACCGTAAAGCTATATATATTTTGTTTATTAAATTTCGGGGGGGAGGGGTTGAACAACCCCCCCCCCCCGACTACAGCCTTGCCAGAAACTCAAATAAGCCCACTTGGATTAAATTCAAATACTTTGGCCCTGAAACCAATAGTGACCAGCATAATCAAAAAACATAGCACCGATATATATTTCAACACCAATAGTGATATTAAAAACTATATCAGCAACTACAATCTAAATAAATCATATGATTACAATAAAAGTGTAATATAGCAAATAGCTTGTAGTGTGTTAAGGTGGATCGTTGGAACATGCTACAAGTTCTAGTACATATCTGGCCTAATGTTCTTATCTACCGTCTCACCCTGGACTCTGAGATAATCGCGACCATTGTCCCAGCTGGAACAACTGAGGACGCTCAACGGTCGTCTCCAAGTCAGTGTACACGATCAGCGCCTGCGCGGCGGTGGGGCCTCTGCGCTGATCCAAGATGACGGATGACGTAGTTCACAAAGCTCGAATGGCCTGGTCCCACGTTCGAGATCCGGCGCTGGCACGTGACGACTTTCTGCTAGGCTGAGGTTGAACACCAGTCCGGCTAGCGACGAGTTTGATTGACGGTGAAGACGGCAATGAAGATATACCCCTCCCCTACGTACACCATGTTCCCTCCCCTACGTACACCATGTTCCCTCCCTACGTACACCATGTTCCCTCCCCTACGTACACCATGTTCCCTCCCTACATACACCATGTTCCCTCCCCTACGTACAATATGCTCCCTCCCTACATACACCATGTTCCCTCCCCTACGTACACCATGTTCCCTCCCCTACGTACACCATGCTCCCTCCCCTACATACACCATGTTCCCTCCCCTACGTACACCATGTTCCCTCCCCTACGTACACCATGTTCCCTCCCTACATACACCATGTTCCCTCCCCTACGTACACCATGCTTCCCTCCCCTACGTACACCATGTTCCCTCCCCTAGTACACCATGTTCCCTCCCCTATACACCATGTTCCCTCCCCTACTACACATGTTCCCTCCCCTACGTACACATGTCCCTCCCCTACGTACACCATGTTCCCTCCCCTACGTACACCATGTTCCCTCCCCTACGTACACCATGTTCCCTCCCCTACGTACACCATGTTCCCTCCCCTACGTACACCATGTTCCCTCCCCTACGTACACCATGTTCCCTCCCCTACGTACACCATGTTCCCTCCCCTACGTACACCATGTCCCTCCCCTACGTACACCATGTTCCCTCCCCTACGTACACCATGTTCCCTCCCCTACGTACACCATGTTCCCTCCCCTACTACACCATGTCCCTCCCCTACGTACACCATGCTCCTCCCCTACGTACACCATGTTCCCTCCCCTACGTACACCATGTTCCCTCCCACTCACAGTCCTCCCCTACTACACCATGTTCCCTCCCCTACGTACAGCATGTTCCCTCCTCTACGTACACCATGTTCCCTCCCTACTACACACTTCTAGAACACTGACGCTCGGCTCTGAGGACTTGCCAAGGAGTGCAGATATCTGGATCGTCTCAGCAGACATGACTCACTTGAACGTTGAGGACCGGAAATATGTTGTTGGTGTTCCTTACGATTGTAAGGAGTCGCATAGAGACATATCTAGTTGTGCATGAATAGTTATATGGTAAAAATGTTGTTAAGTACTAAGTCGTAAGGCTAAAGTAGTTTAATCGCCGGAGGAGGCAGTCATGTATTAGGTTAAGTAAGTTTAGGTTATGTCCCATTATTCTCGCTATCAATAGATCTTTAGTTTCATTTGACTCCTCAAGTCGGTTCAAGTGTGTGAATAGTCTACCTGAGCTTGACTCAAACAATATGGTCATATGTGTGGGCTATACTGAAATAATAAACCTAGTTTATGTGGAGCTCTTAAGGCCATCTTTCTAATATATTATTATTATTATTATTATTATTATTATTATTATTATTATTATTATTATTATTTATTATTATTAGCACCGCGTCTTACTACCCGTTCGGGTTATACGCACTGACGCTAATGTGCTATGGTAGGGTGATTGTGAGATGAAATGGAGGACCTACAGTTTAACGTGGAATCCGAACCACGGTGGAGGCCTGGCATTCCTCACATTCACAAGTTGTGATTAATACACATCTTGCCAGAGGTGAAGGAAGGGTTTGGCAATCAGATAAATCTGTGCCGGGACCGAGGATTGAACCCCGGACCCCCAGCACAGAAGTCTGACACCTTACCCCTAGAGTCCTAGACCACCAGGTCACCTTTCTAATATAGAACGTGTTTAAACTCTCATTTTAACTGTGGCGATGACTTGTATATCTTAGCTGACATACATTGTATCAAACTTCTATATCTACTCGGTAATAAGAGCCAGTTTCATAGACTTAGTGCGATACACTAGATAGACAACACTTAGACTAGAGTAGAATGGGCCAGTTTCATAGACTTAGTGCTATACACTAGATAGACAACACCTAGACCAGAGTATAATGGGTCAGTTATATAGACTTAGTGCGATACACTTAGATAGACAACACCTAGACTAGAGTAGAATGGGCCAGTTTCATAGACTTAGTGCGATACACTAGATAGACAACACCTAGACCAGGGTAGAATGGGTCAGTTATATAGACTTAGTGCGATACACTAGATAGACAACACCTAGACTAGAGTAGAATGGGCCAGTTTCATAGACTTAGTGCTATACACTAGATAGACAACACCTAGACCAGAGTATAATGGGTCAGTTATATAGACTTAGTACGATACACTAGATAGACAACACCTAGACTAGAGTAGAATGGGTCAGTTTCATAGACTTAGTGCTATACACTAGATAGACAACACCTAGACCAGAGTATAATGGGTCAGTTATATAGACTTAGTGCGATACACTAGATAGACAACACCTAGACTAGAGTAGAATGGGTCAGTTTCATAGACTTAGTGCTATACACTAGATAGACAACACCTAGACCAGAGTATAATGGGTCAGTTATATAGACTTAGTGCGATACACTAGATAGACAACACCTAGACTAGAGTAGAATGGGTCAGTTATATAGACTTAGTGCGATACACTAGATAGACAACACTTAGACTAGAGTAGAATGGGCCAGTTTCATAGACTTAGTGCGATACACTAGATAAACAACAACACCTAGACCAGAGTATAATGGGTCAGTTATATAGACTTAGTGCGATACACTAGATAGACAACACCTAGACTAGAGTAGAATGGGTCAGTTATATAGACTTAGTGCGATACACTAGATAGACAACACTTAGACTAGAGTAGAATGGGCCAGTTTCATAGACTTAGTGCGATACACTAGATAAACAACAACACCTAGACCAGAGTATAATGGGTCAGTTATATAGACTTAGTGCGATAACTAGATAGACAACACCTAGACTAGAGTAGAATGGGTCAGTTATATAGACTTAGTGCGATACACTTAGATAGACAACACCTAGACCAGAGTAGAATGGGTCAGTTATATAGATTTAGTGCGATACACTTAGATAGACAACACCTAGACCAGAGTATAATGGGTCAGTTATATAGACTTAGTGCGATACACTAGATAGACAACACCTAGACTAGAGTAGAATGGGCCAGTTTCATAGACTTAGTGCTATACACTAGATAGACAACACCTAGACTAGAGTAGAATGGGCCAGTTTCATAGACTTAGTGCTATACACTAGATAGACAACACCTAGACCAGAGTAGAATGGGCCAGTTTCATATACGAAGCTGTATTTAGTGTATCGCCACACTTGAGGCGTACTCAGTCTGGCTAGGAAACATATATCATATTATTAGTAGGCTATATAATATATTTGTTTAAGAGTCGTGTATTCCGCCAAATATTTAGGACAAAGGCCTACTCTGTAGAAATCTTATTTCTGTTAAAATGTAAATGTTGTTTAACTTTTATGCTTGCATCTTAGTATATTTTAATTGATATGATTTGCATGTTATTCCCTCGTCCTTTCCTCTATTTAGGTCTTGTAGACGTGGATATGCTGGATTGTGAATGCAACGTTGCATACATGGTTAAACGGGTAGATAGTTAAATTAAGATATACTAAACACCTTTCCAACTTTATATACAACGGAACCAAATCGAAATTTGCTGCAGACTTAATAAATAAAAACCATCAACTTAGACCAATCAACAATCGTATGAGACATCTTTATCATTCACAAAAAGGTAATGACAAAGATTAAAAGTTCAAGCAGCTATTTTACAAACTTGAAATACACGTAGTGTCCAACTGTAATTTTATAATCAAACATTAATAAATACTGTTAAATATTCATTATATGACCAAAAATTTAAACATTCTATAAACCTAATCCTAATATGCTTTACCTTTCAAAGATAGTAATATTCCTGTTAAAGTTTGCGTTGTCAAAATCTTCACTTCCAAAACATTCCTCATTTTTGCAATTTATGCATGTATAAAAAAATCTATCTTTATAAACTTAGAATAGTTCCACACTTTCTCACTATCAACATGCACACACAGGGCATTATTATTAATTATTTGGCATTGACTCTTCAAAAATGTTCTCCATGATTAAATAAATAATTAAATGTAATCTTAGTTTTTAATAACAAAGTTTTTTTGACATGATTTCTACAAGAAACTCATAGTTGACATCCTTACTATATGTTTTAGTGTAAATATCTAAAAATGCTATATGCATTTCCTGGTTTAATGTCACTAGACTGTATCTTTATTTCTAATATGTTTACACTCAATTAAATCAATTCCATGTTTTATTTTATTACAATCTAATAGTCCTCCTTAATTTATTCCCTCCCCTAGTTTCCTGATAATGGTGCTATTTAGCTTACAAGTAGACGAATAATCTCTACACATAACTAAAGATCAGGGGACCAACAATTAATAATGGAGATATGACTTCATTATGTTTATTTTTAATTAATCATTTACGTAACAACAATTGTAGTTTTAATCTTTAGGTTGTAACAATTTTAACTTATTCTATTTTATATTTCATCTTATTTATTATCATTTTAATTATAATATTTGATCCTATTTCTTAAAAAAAGCTATTTTCAAACGTATATTATCTTTAATCCTTATAAAATTAATAAAAACTAGTTTAAATGTAACAAATGTTAACATTCACTAAATAGTTTTGTAACTAAGAAGTCACATTTGAAATATTATAAACTTCTTAGTTAAAGACTTGATTAGTTGTAAAAGCTGTTCATAGTGCAACCATAGAATTGAAATAATTTACTTTATTATTAATATATACGTTCCCTACTAAATATTCTTAGAATGTGTTCTAAAATGTTAAAATAAATTAGTAAAATATGTGGACAGTTAGACATTATTGAGCCAAAGCAATAACATTAAATAATAACTATAAAATGTGAGTAAATTATTTAAAATTACATTAAGTAAAGAACATTGATCATAAATACGTTCTTGTATTTTAATTAATCTATATTTGGATAAGTGAGGTTGTAAACTAGAATTAAATACAGTGGGCTTTAATTGATAGTTATTAAATTGAAATATTATGTGTTTATGATATAGATCTATATGTTCACTATTTTTAAATTGTGTATTACAAATAGTGTATAAAAGTGTAATAGAGTAAAGATATTAACTAGTCTTTAGTTTAAATTATAGACACATACAGGCTCTGAGTAGACTGTCTTAAAGTATCATTTGAATAAGTGATTAGCTTCCTTATTGTATGCTTGCAAAAGTTTCTTAAGATAATATAATCATTCATTTGACAAATTGTTATTAATATAGATTCAAATAGGTGCGAACCAATTACATTGTAATTTCAAATACAAGCCTTATCAGCGACATCTTTTCATTCTTCCAATTATTAACCTAATATAACAATGTTTGTGTGGCGGCATGATGAGATTTTCCTCTACAAGTCAGAGGATCCATACCTTACTGCCCTTAAATATGTGTCATGAAATAGTTAAACTTTGACCACAGAAGTGTATATCCAATATACAGAATATATTTAACCAGATTTGCAAGATGTAGAAAACGGTTAGTAAGCTTCAGGGAAATTAATACCTCGTTTATTTAACTTTCTAGATGTATTATTAATTCCTCAATTTATCTTTGTTATCCCGAGTCCACATCATATTGATGTAAATTCTAAGGATAATACTCCGGATATGTGTATGTAGTAGTATACACGTGATCAGACCATCAAAAATGTTTTCCAATATGTTAGATTAAAATTGTAAATATGTTGTTTACAATAAAAATGAAAGAACAACCAATTATAAGTGGTTTAGTGCTCTATGCCACCAATAGTGTACTCACCCTGGCGGCGATGGAGGTGGTTGGTTTCTCAAGAAGATCCCACAGAAACTTCTGGTACTGGGAGCACTTGCCCTCTCCAAACTCTTCCTCTTCTCTCTGTCTTAGAGACTCAGCCTCTTTCCTCATCTCCTCGAACACGTGCTCCTTGCGTTGATGGTACTTGTGCTGGCAACACGACTCTAGGTACAGTTCATCAACACCCCAGTACTCAAGGTCATCACTAAACGCGAGTACGCACATCTCATCCACCAGGTGAAGTTTGCCCGTCCGGTAAAAGTTGAGGATTGAGCTGAAAGACTTAGGGTGGCGATCAAAGAAGTACTCGTTGTCGATGAGAGAGTAGTCGTCGCACAGTTCGGTGATGGTCTCATGGGTGTTGCACTCTCTGAGACGCCCCAACCTCGTGTGGGGCAGCCTTTCCAGAGTCCTCCAGAGCACCTCGTGCTTCACCCCCCCAACGTTGATGCACACCCGCCGATGTAAGGCCTTGGTACGCATGATCATGAAGGGCTCCGGGGGTAGAGATGACATGGAGCGAGAGTGGGCGCGCTGCTGCTGCATGACGAGAGGTAGTGGCGGGGGATCCCCAAACCTGACCAGTCTGCTAGGATCCCCACAACCATCCTCCGTCAAGGTGGTGTCGTCTATATCCCACCTCACGCCCACCCCATCTCCTTCCCGATCGCCCACCATGGCCGGGGGTTGGGGGTCAGAGGGTGGGAGAAGGGCCCTGCTTCATCCTCCACTGGACTCCCTCTCGATGCCGACCCTTTGCCACATCGTCACCTGCACACAAACCAAACAACTCTCTCAGTTAGTTACACCTCTAGTAACATCGTCACCTGCACACAAACCAAACAACTCTCTCAGTTAGTTACACCTCTAGTAACATCGTCACCTGCACACAAACCAAACATCTCTCTCAGTTAGTTACACCTCTAGTTACATCGTCACCTGCACACAAACCAAACATCTCTCTCAGTTAGTTACACCTCTAGTTACATCGTCACCTGCACACAAACCAAACATATCTCAGTTAGTTACACCTCTAGTTACATCGTCACCTGCACACAAACCAAACATCTCTCTCAGTTGGTTACACCTCTAGTTACATCGTCACCTGCACACAAACCAAACATCTCTCTCAGTTAGTTACACCTCTAGTTACATCGTCACCTGCACACAAACCAAACATATCTCAGTTAGTTACACCTCTAGTCACATCGTCACCTGCACACAAACCAAACATCTCTCTCAGTTGGTTACACCTGTAGTTACATCGTCACCTGCACACAAACCAAACATCTCTCTCAGTTAGTTACACCTCTAGTTACATCGTCACCTGCACACAAACCAAAATCTCTAGTTAAATCGTCACCTGCACACAAACCAAACATATCTCAGTTGGTTACACCTCTAGTTACATCGTCACCTGCACACAAACCAAACATCTCTCTCAGTTGGTTACACCTCTAGTTACATCGTCACCTGCACACAAATCAAACATATCTCAGTTGGTTACACCTCTAGTTACATCGTCACCTGCACACAAACCAAACATCTCTAGTTACATCGTCACCTGCACACAAACCAAACATATCTCAGTTGGTTACACCTCTAGTTACATCGTCACCTGCACACAAACCAAACATATCTCTCAGTTGGTTACACCTCTAGTTACATCGTCACCTGCACACAAACCAAACATATCTCAGTTGGTTACACCTCTAGTTACATCGTCACCTGCACACAAACCAAACATATCTCTCAGTTGGTTACACCTCTAGTTACATCGTCACCTGCACACAAACCAAACATCTCTCTCAGTTAGTTACACCTCTAGTTACATCGTCACCTGCACACAAACCAAACATATCTCAGTTAGTTACACCTCTAGTTACATCGTCACCTGCACACAAACCAAACATATCTCAGTTGGTTACACCTCTAGTTACATCGTCACCTGCACACAAACCAAACATCTCTAGTTACATCGTCACCTGCACACAAACCAAACATATCTCAGTTGGTTACACCTCTAGTTACATCGTCACCTGCACACAAACCAAACATATCTCTCAGTTGGTTACACCTCTAGTTACATCGTCACCTGCACACAAACCAAACATCTCTCTCAGTTAGTTACACCTCTAGTTACATCGTCACCTGCACACAAACCAAACATATCTCAGTTGTTTACACCTCTAGTTACATCGTCACCTGCACACAAACCAAACATCTCTCTCAGTTAGTTACACCTCTAGTTACATCGTCACCTGCACACAAACCAAACATCTCTCTCAGTTGGTTACACCTGTAGTTACATCGTCACCTGCACACAAACCAAACATCTCTCTCAGTTAGTTACACCTCTAGTTACATCGTCACCTGCACACAAACCAAACATCTCTCTCAGTTAGTTACACCTCTAGTTACATCGTCACCTGCACACAAACCAAACATATCTCAGTTGGTTACACCTCTAGTTACATCGTCACCTGCACACAAACCAAACATCTCTAGTTACATCGTCACCTGCACACAAACCAAACATATCTCAGTTGGTTACACCTCTAGTTACATCGTCACCTGCACACAAACCAAACATATCTCTCAGTTGGTTACACCTCTAGTTACATCGTCACCTGCACACAAACCAAACATCTCTCTCAGTTAGTTACACCTCTAGTTACATCGTCACCTGCACACAAACCAAACATCTCTCTCAGTTGGTTACACCTCTAGTTACATCGTCACCTGCACACAAACCAAACATATCTCTCAGTTGGTTACACCTCTAGTTACATCGTCACCTGCACACAAACCAAACATATCTCAGTTGGTTACACCTCTAGTTACATCGTCACCTGCACACAAACCAAACATATCTCTCAGTTGGTTACACCTGTAGTTACATCGTCACCTGCACACAAACCAAACATCTCTCAGAAGTTAGTTAGTCACACCTAAATACACAGATCAAATGTATACTATATTATTTCTATCATTTATCTGATAGATTACTTGCTATCCAGCAAATATGTTTCATTTCAACAATTTAACTTCACTCGACTGTAAAAACAATCTAGCTTGACGTCTTAGACCACGCGGCCACTAGTTCGGATGATTGTTTTGGAAAATCAAGGCAATCACTTTACCATTGCTAATTAATTAGTTGTTAAAATTAGCATGCCTCTAAAATATTCTAATCACATTACTTATTTGATTTGATAGGATTTGTATACCCCTTGACTGCCAATACTACTACTACTACTACTACTACTACTACTACTACTACTAATAATAATAATAATAATAATAATAATAATTATTATTATTATTATTATTATTATTATTATTATTCAGACTATTATGTATATAGCCCTGAACTGGCTTAACAGAACACAACATTGTAATTTAGGCCTACAAACAATCTACTACAGTAGCACTTGTGGACTTAGATAGAATTTATCGAGAATTAGAGTAAATATATTTATAGGAAAAATTGACATCCTGCCTGGTTATACTGGCCAGAGAAAACATGCTATCATTATCTTAAGGTCATTTGACCATCAACATTTTATTGCATATTTTAATAAGTGTATAAATATAAGCTATAAATGTTGATTCAATGATTTCAAATCATTACAGTTCTTGAGTTAAAAGTAGTCAAACTTACTATTTTATCCATTCTACGTACTAATTTTAAGGTAAAGTAGTTGATGTATGGGGATTAAATTTATTCTAGCTAGACATGCATATGAAGTTTATGCAATGAAGTACTTACAATATTTTAAATAAAATTAGTTTTTAATTTATAAGCTATTTAATAGTTGTAAAATTACATAATTCTTGATCTTGGACAAGTATTTTTCGTTTTATACCCCGATACTTTAATTGTATATCATTTTGTATTGCATAATGTCGTTATTTCAAATTTGTTTGGTTTATCAGTCTAACTCTACTCTTTTATTTTATTAATTACACCGCGTTGATCAATGCAAACGTAAATTTGCTATGTCAATTTCCTGAAACTTCTTGCTTTGACTGTACCTATCAATAACACAAACTAGCCTACCAAGGAAGGGTCGGGCTACCCCTGTCTCCGACTAATGACTCACCCTTAAGTGCTTTTTTTAGCACCGCGTCTTACTACCTGAGTAACAAGTTGTGACATTTATTTTGTCTCTTTCGCCTTCCTCTAGTAATTTAGCACTTGGATAGTATTTTACTGTGTTAGTTTTATTCTTCAACTCAAAGTGTCAAAGGAACTCATTTCTTGGTACATCAAAGCGCGTAATGATTTTAAACCTATTGTTTATCTGAATATCACAACTAACTTCATAAATGTATAAAAATATATGAGTTTCACTTTTATTACTGGTTGTAAATTGAATATTAAAAAGTATATAAAATCTTAAAAGTTTTGAAAATATATCTAATGTCACATGAGTACTTCTACATTTCTTTAAGCATTATCTAAAATAAAATCATAATTTTGCGTGTTTATTGAACATGGCTAAGTTCAACCCTAAAAAGCAACGTGCATTAAATCAAGACGAAAGAAAACAAAACAAAAAGGCGAAATCGAACAAGAATTAGTATAAACTTAAAACAATGAAAGATTTTATCTACGATGTTTTCAGGTAAGTACAAGAGCATGGACGGGGGGAGGGGTTTGGGGGTTAAAACCTCCCCCCCCCCCCCCCGAAATTTTATGAACAAAATATAAATGGCTTTATTTATGGTTCAAACAATATCAAAATTAAGATACAAGTACAAATTAGGGAGCTGTGTAACCATAAAAAGCACTTCAGAGAGCTTTTAGATGTGTTTAATATTTAGAATTTGTCTTAGCCTCTGGCAGTTATGGTGTTATGTTGAAAAAAAAACCACTTCAGATAGCTTCTAGAGGGGTTTAATATTTAGAATTTGTCCTAGCCTCTGGCAGTTAGGGGGTATGTTGCAAAAAAAACCTTTCAGATAGCTTCTAGAACTGTTTATCATTATTTTTTAAAATTCTAGCTTTTGGCAATTGGGGAATGTGTCTACCAAACCCCCCTGAAATTATTGGATGACTACGGCCTTGGATACGTAATAAACCCATAACAAACGTAGGAGATATATATGTGGCGTATGTATCATTTGTTAAAGACATTGTAGCTCCCTATTAGTTAGAGTTGGTAAGGAACTACATATACATTTAAATTCACCACAAAGGGTTTTGGTTTGAATTACAGCTTCCTTAAGTAATTACTAATGAATATCAACACACAAGCTGCAAAATTATTTTAACTACGGGAATGTCATTATGGAGGAGAGTACAATTTAATTAATTTAAATTTGTTGAAAAATTACACCTTGACATTAGAATAAAATTGAACCCGGGATCTTAGCGCGTCAATGTTCTAGCACTATTCTATTTAAGATTCGTCCCACGCTCATGATATTATATCCACACACACTGACGATATAAAAGTGTAGTCAGTTTAGTAAGTTAAGACTATAACTTATATAAATATTATAGTATAGACCTTTATCAAAGGTACAGCTGTAGATCACATGATTTGACCTATGAATTAGTGAACCCATTTCTAGTAACTTTTCTAGTTGTCAAATAATGATCTTCCTATTAACATCAATCTAAATCAGACATTCAACTTATCCACTAAGAATCTTAGTTTGAATTACAGCTTCCGCTCGGAGCCCAATGTTGTTTGTTGTTCCGGGGCCTGGTTACCAGTGGTTAGTAATATTATATTTTATGTCCCGGGGCCTGGTTACCAAAGGTTGAAAATATTCCATTATTTGATATCCCGGTGCCTGGTTACCAGTGGTTCATAATATTTTATTGTTTTATGTCCCGGGTCCTTGTTACTAGTGGTTCATAATATTCCATTATTTGATGTCCTGGCGCCTTGTTACCACTGGTTCATAATCTATTATTGTTTGATGTCCCGGGGCCTGGTTACACGAGTAGGACATGACTTGTACCAACTGGTTGAAGTCATGCATATGCGGACAAAATGATACACAGCCATTTGGTTAACCCAAAAAGACCAACTTAGAAAATTGATGCCTTACTAATGATGATTTTAATCCACAAAATTAGAGTATAACTGAACGGGTAGTAAGACGCGGTGCTAAAAAAATCCACTAAATTGTGTTTTTTTTCCTTTAGCTTCTCACTCCCCTTTTGAGCTATACGCAGAATAAAGGAATGCGAATGACACATTGGACCATGTGACCACAAATGTGGGTATTTATTAGAGTTATAAATTTTATAAAAAAATAATATTTCATAGACTTTACTTGTTATTTTCCGTTTACGATTTTGTTGTCGAACATGTTGTTTGTAATGTATTAACTTTTCGGTCAATTGGTCAATTGGTCAATCCATCTCGACTTTTGTATACCAGTAGGTCCTCTCATGTCAAACAGTTGTATCTTATCACTTGGTCCTAAACGTGCCGATCACTCGACACACTCAAGATTTGAAATATTTTATTTATTTGTTCAACCAGTTGGCTGTCGATCCCTTTGCTTTCTTATGCATAAGCTTGTCGACCCGTTGGTCCTAGTCTTGTAGGCCACTTGACCTACGTGGCATTCGAACATTTTTACAGCTTTTTGGCCGGTTTGTAAGATGCCAATTATGAGCTTTGTTAACTATTATAATAATAACAACGAAAAGTAATACTTTTTTTAGTACAAATAAAGAACTCTAAAATCAGCTCCGGTGCTACCATGATCTCTAAGGCGTCACTCTCGTCGTAGAATAGATCGTTAAATACAGGGAGATCGGGGTTAGATCTCGATTAGGTTTACAGAGGGTAGTTTTATTATAAATTGTTTCCCACTTTTTCTACGCAAATGCGAGTTCACTTCCTCTAAATTCAGCTTTCCTAATCCCTAACTAATTAGCGTGTGAGTATACCGCGAACGGATAGTAAGACTTGGTGCTAAAAGAATAATAAAAGAACCCTTAAACTTTCCCACTCAAATTATTTCATTAAATTGCCCAGTAATACATTTTTTCTTCTAAGAATACATTTTGCAAATATAGGCCTAATAGTATTCGGTACAATAAATACTTTGCTACACGTGTAATAAGTTCATTATTTTAAATTATTAATATTCTATGAATCTTAGTAGCCAGGATTCAAACTCAAGACCACAACTCCCGGGTGAGCCATGCAATGACCATTCATGTATTAAATTGCTAAATAACAGTGAAGTTCCTTAGCGGAAAAAAGAGGTAATGCTATGACAACATTGTTAGTAACAAAGAGCTGGCAATCCCGACTTACTTTCCCACTCCCTCTGCCCATCCCCCCTTTACAACACTACACCCCCCTTCAACCGTCTTAAAAATTACCTGTCAAAATGTTATAGCCTATTCATTCTAGGAGAAGCTTGTTGGACGAATCACCTTAAGAATTACTATGCTAATATTATAACAAAGAAAAGTCTTGAACCCTGGATATCTTACGATAATTTCAAATATAACTCTGCATACACATAGTGGAAATTTAAGAATTGTAATAAAGGAGTAGTTTTCAACAAAATACTGCTAGATTATAACTTTCTGCTAAAGTAGTCTTCATAAATGTACATCCCATTATCATTTCCTTTTCTATTTATGATAATATATTCTGGATATTTTTATAACTCTCTATTTCTTTTAGTTCTCCATTTATTTCTTCTATCCCCTATCTTAATTTACATATGTTATCTTCTTCTGATAAAAACACTTTCATCTGTTTTTGACTTAGTAAAATTATTTACTATCTCTATTATAATAATGATTTGGAATAAACAAAGAAAAATTAAACTATACGGAACTCCGCACGGAATGTCTCGTTTCACCGTCTAAAAATGGAGATATTTACTCAAAACCCGTAATACGTGTGAAAATAACTAATATACACTAGCAAATTCGAGTACAAATTTCGCTATACTCACGTAATACTTTTTTTACTCCAGGTTTTAAATCTTACCATTTTATTTTCAAAGCATTAAAGTAATCATTTGTATACTTGGACCAATAAAAAAGATCAATATTGGGTCCACAAGGGTCAACACTTC